>APFE031250462.1:238969-287520 GCA_000404065.3 Pinus taeda
GTCATTTGAATCATCCAAGAATTGTTCATTTATGTAATGTAAAGGAGGTTTCCCCCTCGAAGAGGCTAAATTCTAAGGCGTTGATCTATCTTTTCTATCTTTTCTTGAGCTAGTTTCATAATAGCTAGTTCAATTGAACTCCAAAAGATAGGTTGCCATAGACATATATAAAACATATATGTGTGTGTGTGTGTGTGTGTGTGTGTGTGTGTGTAAGAGGAGTAGTTACAGTGGAATGAATTTATTTTCTTTGTTCATCTCAGACATTGACAAAGTTATGTTTTCTTTTTCTTTTTTCAGGTCGAAATGGTAGGAGAATTACTGGTAGAACAAGTGGGTATACTCGAACGGAGAGAAGTAATGCTGTGGAGATGAGTTATCACCCAAGTTAAAATTCAGTGGGAGCATTTTGGGCCTGAAGAAGCCACCTGGAAGATGAGTGGACCATGAGGGAAGCTTACCCTCAGATATTTTCATAGAGGAACATTGGGACGATGTTCAATCTTAGGGGGGGTGAGATGTGATATCCCTCGTAAATGTGAATTTTTTTTATTGAATACATATTAATACAAACTGGAAAAATGATTTAAGTTTTTGTTAATGAATAGAATTTATGTTATGAAATTATTAAAAAAAATGCAGTGCTAGAATTTTGACAAGAAAGTGATTTAATATAATTTCATGAGAAGGCATTAGTCAAAAGGTGATGGTTGTAATTCTTAAGAGATAGTTAGGTTGGGAAGTTATCAACCCTGACTACTCCTAAGAAAGGTTTTTATCCCAAAAAGATCAAGAGGATGTGGGTCTAAGATCAAGGAGGAAGATAAAGTTATGAAGAAAGAAAAGAATTGTGTTTTAGGGACAGCATGAACTACTGTAGTTAATTCTACTTGGGACTAGATAACTACTACAGATCTATTCTTGAAAAGGAGACCCGGAAACGGGTAGCTTGGGGGGAGACACAGCCGTTGTGGCACAAGTCTCAAGGTTGGGAGGGAAGACAAGTTAACAATCTTAATTGTTCAGATAACCAGATAAGTACTAATCTAAAAAGAATATCTTGTTTAGTCGATATTAAGATTATATAAGAGAATATCCTTTTTAGCAGATGTTAGAGTTATTTTAGTTCTAAAGATAGAATCATATTATTTATTCTATGACTACTAAGTATATGCTTATAATTACAGAATCTTTGAGTAACTTTACATGCAAATTCTATCAAAAGGAAAACTAAGAATAACTCTGTACATTTGTAAAGAGTGTAGAAATAACCATTAATGAGTGGAAATAACTAAAAGAAAGAAATACTCCATTCGTATTCTGAACATAACAGGTAAAAAACCTAAGACTAATCATTATTTATTTAGATAACAAGTAAAATCATCATCATAGGAGCTTGAAATAGAAGGAAAACTACAAAATACAATAATGGAATTTTAAGGAGTAATCACATAAAACTTAATATTATATACAAGCCTTAAAAGTTGAATACATCTCTATAAACACCTATCAAATAAAAAGTTCTACATGATACATTACTAGAATGCAGAGATCATAACAGATGAATCTAAGCCTTAAAGAAGTATTCGACCCTATCAACCCCTGTCTTTAAAAAAACAGTACAACTCGAATATATAGTAAACCAAAGGATATCTATCATTCTAAGGAAATTGAAAGAATATCCTCTTGAAAGTATTACATATACATCTATTGGATAATGCATAAGATATCACGAAAAATCCACTTTAATATTACAGTAATAAACCATGGAAAAACATTTGTGAAAAAAACAGTAGGAAATTCCCACAATATATATAAGGAGAATTTCTTGTTCAAAGTATTCCAGTTATTAATATGTACAGTCGGATTACGTGAAGGTTCCTCACCTTCACCAAAAGAAATAAAATAGTAACTATAAAAACTAGTAGTTGTCCACCTATCTGGCCGCATATATGAGATGCTGGTATCGTCAATACCCCGGCCAACAGTTCCCAAGACTTGACATGGACGAACCAACACAATAGACCCTATGACCTATTTTTAAACCCAAATAAAAAGACGACTAAGTCTGGATGAAGAATTTTTCCAAGGCCAAACCCTTCCCAATTTGGCATAGCCTTTGGATAGACTGAGAGACCTGAGGTCTCATCAAAAGGGTTTACAATAATTCAAAAAAAACTGGAACGAGTCTCTCTAAGTAGATAGCATAACCAAATAACTAAAATACTTGTCCATGACTCATGTCAAATACAAGCCTCAAACCCTGGAAACAATGTATACTGCATATCATACTTGATTCAAGTCCAAGGATAGACATGGAGGAGTGATAACTGGAAGGAATCCACCAGGTTCAAAGCCTGCGAACTGTAACAGAGCATTGCGACATTCTAATCTCCATATCTATATAATGAGAAGCAAAATAACTAAGGGATACAAAAACCAAAATGTCATCCCTTAACAGGTAGACATGAAATTCTTCCAGCTTGTCAAGGAGCCTCCATGGCATGCCCAGTTCCACCATGACAGAGTCTAGAAGAAAATAGAGAAAGTGAGGTACAGTAACAACCAAACTAGCTATGTCAAACACTCAGAAAAACTCAACAGAAGCAAAGGGGCTAAGCGAAACTCACTTAGAAACCCTCTTCCAGTGGATGGAGCCAAACCCTCCTTAGCGAGAAAGCTAGTAGAACCCTCCACAGTGAAAATGCCAATAGAAAAGCCCCATTCCGATCTGGACACTAGCTTAAGGTCACCTGCCTCAGTCTGCATCGTCGAATGATCAGAGGCAAGGGGAACTATCGACGAGGCACGGTCATCCACGCAGTTGGAAGCCATTTGTAGCCCAGATCAAAGACTCACAAAGGAGCAACCTCATATCCCTAGGCAGGGGCCAGACCCATTTAAAGTCCACCTCATGGAAAAGTAGTACCAATTTACAGTTCGCAATACATAACCATTGTAATATTGTAATCAAATGAGACTTAGTGGTTTAGGGTATAGTTTAAACGTTTGACAAGGCAACCAATATGTAATGTGACAATCAATTATTATGTAAGCGTTGACTTGTATAAGCGTAAGGGTAGTACCCAAATACATAATCGCATGTGGTTTGAGTTTAACACTAATACACAGATAAATTTAATAGTAAATAGCAGTCTTTTCAAAGTAATCGTTAGGCTTTGGTACATAATTTTTTTTATGTATACGAATTTAATTTATTACTTATGGATATGTGACATAAATATTGTTGTATTGACACTCACTCTCACCTTTCTATTCTATCTAACACTAGTTTAAAACTCAATAATAATCCTACAAAGTTATGGAACAAGGACTAGACATCTTTCACAATGAATTTTCTCTTCATTGAAAAAGAAGCTAAACACAACTTAACTCAATACTAATTCTACAAAGTTATGGAACAAGGACTAGACATCTTTCACAATGAATTTTCTCTTCATTAAAAAAAAAGCTACACACAACTTTTATTGTACTGAGAGGCACTTTACAATGCAGTGTATGAGGGAGATGTTGTCATGTAAAGTTACGATGAATTTTTTTTAATATATATATGTTGATTAATCAAAAGTAAAGAATAATATGGAATATATTGGCTCAATTAAACTTTTTTAACAAAATAACACATATACACTATTATCGATCACAAAAAATAATTCAAAAAACCAAAAAGAGTATATAATAAAGTGTAGGAATAATTCAAAAAAACAAAAGGAGTATAAAGTTGAAAATGTCCTAATGATGGGCCATACCTGCTGGCTAGAAGCATTGACTGGAATAAAGTTGTGATGGATCACACAAACCTAAACTAAGAAGTATAAAGTTTGTTTAGCCAAGGAGGATTGGTGCCTAAAGCAATTAAGGTATATTTGTTCTTCATAAATTCTTAAACTATATAATAAGTAACCTATAATAATTGAATAAATTTATTTGTCTTCACATGGGATTTTATTTGTAATGTAAAAAATCATATGAGATTATTTTCCAGAATGTGAAACTAAATAGTCACAAGTCAAGTCATATGACGTGTGAAATGTTGCATGAAATTGCAATACTTACAAAATATATATGTTGCCTGCAAAAATTAAGTAAATTGACATCATAGTTAAAACATGTTTGGTAAGGTAAATTTTATCAAAGTAAAAATAATTATCCTTTCAAATATATAAATTAAGTAAATTGATATAATAGTTATAAATATTTTTTTTGAGTTAAATTTTCTTAAATTGGAAAACAATATGTATTTTTGATATACAAATCATGTAAATATATATGATATTTAAAATGTGTTAAAATGTTTTTTTGTGAGGTAAAATTTTTTTTCCTCACTAAAAAAACTAATCTATTAATCCATCAACGGGCAGTACAATACAGTCATGAGGTGTCACCGCCTGAGGCCAGGCGTCGGCTTTCTGAGCCAGGTATCAACCCACGTGGGGGGACTGAAACTCTCCAAAAAATGACCCTTCCTAAGCAAAATAACTGTACCCACGCAGGGGCGACCAACTTCAGGAAAAATAACTGAACCCACGCAGGGGCGACTAATAGCAAACATAGTGACCCCTCTAAGGGGCGACCAGCTGCAAAATAACTGAACCCACGCAGGGGCGACCAGCTGCAAACAAACTGAACCCACACAGGGGTGACCAGCTGCATACGTAGTGATCCCGCGCAGGGGCATCTTCAAACAGGAACAATTAAACGGATTGACCCACCTAGGGGCAGTAATTGACCAGACCAAAACACTATTGACATTATCCCACGCCAGGATGAAATTAGACAGGACCAGAAAGACAGTGAAATTAGAAGAGCCGAGAGCCAAAACAAGACCTAAAGGGGGCTGGAGACGATGGAGCAGAGCGGAGGGCTAGCTACTGCTCCGGCTCCTCTTCGACCACTGGGCATCCCCATGATTCTTCATCTTCCACTGTAGCAGGTTGGGGAACCGGGTTGACGTCTTTTGCTTTGGAAGTTGACGCCTCCGGCAGCATCGGACCTTGCTCTGCCACCCGTCCTGGCACTTCTTCAGCAAATGCTGAGCCCTCGTTCTGGTGCTGCTGCTGTTTGCCATGGAGCTCCTCATCAGATGGTGCTTCATCCAGGAAGAGAACTGACACATGAGCGTTAATGCGAGGCCTGTCCAACGAGCTACAGAAGGTGAAGATGGCCGAGCCAAAGGCCGACGAAGGTGCTGAAGGGTCAGGGCTGTGGGAATCCACAAATTGACTGGCTTGAATTGGCGCGGCGTCAGGGAAGCCGTGGCAGCAGCACCGGCAGCGATAGGGGTTCAGAATCGGAGCAGGAGGCCGAGAGGACTCCCCCCTAGCCGAGCCTCGACGGCAAGGCGGGCGCTGCCTTGGCCTGACCATGCTTGGAATAGAGCCGAGGAGAAGGAGCCGAGCGGGTGACGGAATTGAGGCTTAGGCGGAGAGGGGGAAGGGCGCCAATTCGCAGTCCCCTCTCCTATCAGAACAAATACCAACAAGCCGAGGGAAGGAGGGCGAGGCCTCCGTGAGATCGGGTGAGCAGGCAGGAGCCTGGGCATGAACCAGCAAGCATAGAGCATCAAAGGCTGAGAGCTGTGAATGACCCAACATGGATTGAGCCTCATCATCACCTGATTTAACCACTGAACCTGTGCCTCGAACCTCGATCGCCATAACTGCTCACTGCAGACGAGTTTATGGCTAGAATGGCACAATGAATCTACCTCCATGTTGAACCCCGCCCTATATTCCATGGCAGCGGTCCTGCATTGAATGCCATCATGAAACTTGGGGCTGCCCATGTCCGGCAAGTGGCGCCACCATTGCTGCCGATGTGTCACCCGCATCCGGGATTTGTGAGGTAAAATTTAAGCAAATAAAAACTAATAAATATTTTACATATATGAATTATGTAAATTGATATCATAATTAAAATGTTTTTGTTTCAGGTAAATTTTATCCACGTAAAAAATAATTTAAGTATTTTTTATATATAAACTACTTAAGTTGAATATCATAGTTGAAATGTTTTTATATTACATGTTTTTTTTCTGACATAAATTTTAACTAAGGGGAAAATAATATATAGTTAATGTTTTTATTTTTTTTCAATGGCATAAATTTTAACAAAGCAATCCAAAAAACAATAAGTATTTATGTGTAATACCCTAGTAACTTGTAAATATTCTTACTTTTCCTAAAATTTACTTTTCACATATTATATTTATGTATAATGCCCAATAACTTGTAAATATTCTTACTTTTCCTATAAATTTTATTTTTTACATCATTATGTACATAAATGTTATTTTTGCTTTAATATTAAATATAAATAATAATAATTTCATGTGGGCAGCCATGTGAAATTATGGCTGGAAAAGGTGCTAAACAAAATTTCACATCTCAGGCAATTACAAGAAAGTTAAGGAAAATCCCAAAAAGGGCTATGGACAGAGGTAGTTTCGTACATGTAACACCCCACAGTAATTGGGGTAAAGTGTAATTGGGGTAAAGTGTGTCAATAGACTCATTTAAAAAATGTTGGATATATTATATATAAATGTCTGCACTTATGATAAGGTATGTATTTTGTAGATTTTATGAAAAAAATAAAAGAAATATGTTACAAGTCATGGGAAATATGGGATGCAAGAGAAGATCTTACACTGATACTTAGAGAAAAATAAAACAAACTTTAGAAAAATAAGGAAGCTAAAAGGGTTGGCGAACTTTAGGCAAAAGAGGGAGGAAAAGGGAGAAAGAAAGAGAACCCAGAAGACACTGAAATGAGTCTTGGGCACAAGGTTAACAAGTAAATCTCAAACTGGTTGGCTAGTGAGATTTTTTGAATGCCATAGGCTTGAACTAGTTATGACTAGTTGGTCCTTAAGGTGACTGTTATTAATTTTCTTCCTAATTGTTCCTGAATGTAAGATTGGTAGCACCAGGAGTAAAGTCGTTACTCAAAGGTTGGGTGGTGAATCCCAATTTTCCTCTAGTCTGTAAATGGAACCATTGCTACTACAAATAAGTATTTAAAGTTTGTTAATATAGATGAATTTTAAATGATAAGAGTTTGAAAATATGCAAAAATTGAAACTAGACATGATGTATCCAGAGCCAAGTAACTAATTAATTAGTATTGATGCTTCATTTGTTGATCTAAACTTAAACATGAACGCAACAACTTATAGATATAATTATAAACACAAAGATGTAGTAAAAAAACACTTCATTTAATTAATAGAAAAAATTTTGAATTATGCTTACAAACATAATGGAAATAAGATAGCTTGAGCGATGGTAGCTAATCTCTGAGAACAGATGTGGAGGATACATGTCTTTGAACTACGTTACAATGAGGATCAAGGGCCTATTTATTATTGGGAAACACGAGAAAACCCTAACAAACCAAAACCCTAACCCTAAGAGATGTAACACCAAGAGGTTGTGGGCCCCATTGGAGTTAGTTGGGTAGCCAACTTCCCGGGGTCATAAGTTGGTCATATTATCTATGTTTCGCATGTATGATAACTTGTTGGAAAGGTTTCTTTGAGTACTATAGGTTTCATCATTGGCCCCTTCTATGGGCTTGTCTTGGACCCCAAAAAATCGTCGTTTATGGGGTCAAAATGGCTCCGAAAGTTTAGGACCCGAAAATTTGCTAAAAATAGTAAATGCTGAAATGAATAAGAAAATAGATGAAATTGACTTGGGGGTCTAGGTGGAATAGTCAAGTGGCCACCAATATCCACCTGGATCATTCCCCCCCCCCCCAAGGAAGCAATGGTCCCTATTGCATGCAAAGCCTCGATGAGGTGACGAAATTTTTGTTGAACTTGGTCCCTAGTGAACCACTTTCCCTGGTGAACTACATGCCGTGGTGAAGGAGTTGGCCTGCTTTGACAACTCAATAAAGTTGTATCCTTTATTGGTGATTGTTCATGATCTGATTAATTGTGGCTTGTTCCATGCAGTCCAGGTTAAGCTCTGTTGGTGTGAGTTGTGCTGCAATGTCAGATGTGTCCAAAAATGGTGGAGAGTATGGACAAAGGAAATTTACATTGATCACTGGGTGCAGACCAAGGAACGATGGGATAATGAGCTCAAAGGCATTGTCAACTATGGCCTTAGTGATGGTGTATGATCCATATCGAGGTGGTTGAAGCTTGTGGTGGGGTCTAGTAAGGTGCTCCTTTTGCAAATGTGGCTCAACTTTGTCACACTCCCAGAACTTATGTGACACTCGACGTTGATCATGGTGCTACTTGTACTTAGCATTGGCTCTATCTAATATATCATGGACATGTTGGCAGATGTGTTGATGCTCTCACTGAAGCTGTTAGCCCTTCAACTTTGGACTGAACATGAGCCGAATCTTCCTGAGTAGTTGCAAATAGTATGGCCACATCGATGGGGCCTAATGGCTTAAATTCCATCTCTACTTTAAAGGGGTTGTCTCCTATTGAGCTATGAATAGCTTTGTTGTAGTTGTGTTGGACATAGGGAATACTTTCATCCCATGTGCATGGATGCTTTGAGTTTTACATGCGCAGAATGTGTACAATCATCCTATTGACAACAACTGTTTGGCCATCAATTTAGGGATGGAAATCTATTGACTTAGTAAGTTTTGTATCCAACATCGACCAGAGACTTGACCAAAATTCACTTAGGAATCTGTTATCCTGATCTAAGATAATGGACTGTGGCATCTGAAATCATACCCATACTCACTCAAAAAAGAGATTAGTAGTGGCCTTTGTTGTGATACTCTTCTTGTAGTCTTCCATTATGGCCATCTTAGAGAATATGTTGACGACCATGAAAATGAAATTATCATCATGCTTAGTAGAAGGAAGACCCGACTTGTAATCCATGGAGACAAATTCCCAAGGCCAGCTAGGGGTAGTTAGAGGAGTATGTATGCCTTGCTTCTTGATGATTGTTTTGGAAATGGCATAAGCAGTGTAGGATCTAATGTACTTCCCAATATCCTGACAAAGTTTCAGCCAATAAAAATACTTCTACAATATCGCCACTATTTCTCTACTCTGAAATGTCCAACAAATCGACTGTAGTGCACCTCCCAAATCATCTTGGCACGTTCACTTGAAGGAACACAAATGTCTCCCAGGTGGCATAACAGCGCATCCTGGAGGTGAAAATTTCGAACTTGCTTCCATTCTAGGAGTGTCTAGTATATGCTGTTGAAGTCTGGATCACTCTATAAAGATGCAACCACCCTGATGCCTCATTCCCATGGAAGTGGAGCACAGTGATTAGCACCATGACTGGTGGTCAGTTGTGGCCATCAACAACATTATTGGTGCTTCCCTTATTATACTTAATGTTCAAATGGAACTATTTCAAATAGGTGGACCATTTCTAATGGTGGTCGTTCTGCAACTTCCCTTGTGTTTGTATGAACTGTAGAGGTCAGTGGTCTATGCTTCCATTGATGGCAGGCCTGCACAATGGAATACATTGATTTGTCGTAAGTGGGGTTATTTTGGACTGTGTTTGAAAGTGTCTCACTGTGGTAAGCCACTGGATGCCCGTGTTGAGTAAGAATCGCACCAACAACATAGTTAGAGGCATCTATCTCAATATCAAATTGTTGTTGTGGGTCTGGTAATGTGAGCACTGGTATAGAATAAAGGTGATTCTTCAACTTGGAGAATGCTTGTTGTTGGGTTTCTAACCAAAAAAACTTTTCTTCTAGTTCATCCTTGGTGACTTGACTTAAAGGCCAAGTGCTATGAGAGAACCCCAACACTAACCTACAGTAGAAATTGGCAAGACACAAAAATATGTGGAGTTATGTTAGAGTGGTTGGGGCTTGCCAATCCTAAATGACTTATATCTTGGATGGGTCCACATGTATACCCTTCTCATCAATGATGTACCCTAGATATTGAACCTGGGTTAGGCCAAAGGTGCATTTCCCCAAGTTAGAAAACATCTTGTGTTAGCGTAGGGTTTCAAGGACCTGTCAAATATGGTGGAGATTCTCTTCCCAACTCTGGTTGAAGATCAGGATGTCATCTAAATACACCACCATGAATGCATTGGTTAAGGGCCACAAGATGTTTTCCATCAATATCACAAAGGCTGCAGGGGCGTGCATCAATCCGAATGACATGACCAACCATTTGAAAATGCCATCCTTGGATTTGAAGGCAGTCTTCCACACACATAAGGGTTCGTTAGGCACCTGGTGATAACCTCACTTCAAGTCAATCTTGTTGAAATAATTGTCCCCCTTGAGTTGGTCCATAAGGTCATCAATCCATGGGATTAGGTACTTATTCTGGACAACGATCTTGTTCAACACCTGATAGTCAATACAGAGCCTCCAGGTCCCATCCTTTTTTTTACCAATACAATCAAGCTCCCACAAGGTGATGATTTGGGATTGATGTTCCCTTTCTACAATAATACCTGAATCCTCCTCTTGATATCATCGTTCTCCAAAACAGAGCATCGATAGATCGGTCCATTGGGTAGTAGTGCGCCTGGGTTTAGATTAATGGAGTGCTTGACCTGACAGTGCAGAGGTACCCTTGTGGGTGAGGCGAAAATATTCATGTACTCCTCCACGACCTTATCCATCTGTTGCTTTTGTGCATGGGAGCCCTGTCTAGAAGTCATGGCCACAAACTTCTTTTTTCTTTGGGGGCAAATAACAAGGAAAAACAATTTCCTAGTCTGGGAAATGATCTTACTTCATTGCTTTACAGTGATCAAAGAGATGGCAGTAGGTGGAGATGCCTCCGGTATCCTATACAAATTATTAGACAAATTAATAATCACAGAGTGAGCTCTAGACTCATATATAGGATGTCACTTCCGCAAGTATGGTTGTCCTAACAATACATCACAAACTTCAAGAGGAGCAATGCCACACAATACCTCATCCATGAAGGGCTTGATGTTGTAGGGAAGGCGGCACTGCTGGCTGGCACAAAGATATCTTCCTTAGTGAATCCATCTGATGGTGTACAGTTATGGATGTGATATAGTCTTTAGGCCCAGCCACTTCACGACCTCTGCTGAAATGAGGTTCTTTTGGCTCCTTTTGTTGACAATGAACTGCAGTGAAGAACCCTTCACCCACATTTGTGACTGGAAGAGGTGTTCCCATCCTTTAGATCTTCAGGCTCAATATTCTGGATCTTGGTGGTGGCCATGATGGCACTAGACTCTGCATCAATGGTCTCCTTCCCTTTGTCAGTTCCCTTATCAGGTTATGATTCAGAGTCATAACCTGAGTCTGATTCAGAAGCCTTCAACTCGGCCACTACTGACTGCTTGGCCCGACACTCACTTGTATTGTGAGTGGAGCTCTTATGGAACTCACACCATTTCCCCATGTGCTTCTTCATCTTTGGGGTGTTGTTCTTTGCTTATAGCTTCAGCAATCTGTCTTGGGTAGTGCCACCTTGGCTTGATCCTTTGTTCTGTGGTTTGGGGGCACCTTTTGCTTGCTTTGAATTCCTAGATCCAAAGTCTCACTTCTTCTATTTAAACTTCGGCTCAATCTTGACAGCGTATCGATACGTCATGCCAAGAGAGGAAATATATAGGAACTCCATCTCATCTTGGATGTACTTGTGTAGACTGTCACGATACTTGAGCACCAAACAAAGATCATATGCCAAAATTACGACCCTGAGAAGTTGATGTACTAATTTACCCCAAAGAGGCCCACAAACTTTTGGTGTTTCATTTTCAATTTTTGAATATCTATGGTTTTCCATTATTTCTCAATAATAAATAGGCCTATGGGCCTCATTGTAACGCAATTCAGAAAGCATGTAGCCACCACATCGTTTCTCATAGATAAGATACCATCGTTCGAGCTAGTTTATTTCCATCCTGCATGTAAACATTTTTTAGTACTTTATTATTAATGAATTGAAGTTATGTTTTCATTGTAGCTTTGTGTTTCTATTTATATCTTTGTTTCATTTCATTCCTTCATACATCTAGATCAATCACTCACCTCATTTTTGTGGATGATGTCCTTATATTAGGACAGATTTATATTAATGAATGGAAAATTTGATATCAGATTCTTTCCTCCTTTGGATATGTTTCGGGCCTCTACATGGAAAAGTATAATCTGTTTTGATTAAAACATCCTAGGATGAGGTCATGATATCAAAAATTTCAAATAAAATCGAAGTAGAAACTATTCCTATGGATTTTGGTTTCAAGTACCTCAAATTTGTTCTGAAATCTAACAAATATGAATTAGATTGGTTGATTGATAAATTTGTGAAGTGGTTGTTGTTGTGGTCTCATAAATGGCTTATGATGGGGGATAGACTGATTCTGATTCAGTCAGTTATGCATAATATCACCATTTATTGGATTTATTTCTTCATGTTTCCTAAAAACATCATCAAGCGAATAAATTCTTACATCTCAAAATTCCTATGGGCTGATACAGGGATGTTAAGAAAATCCAACTCATGAAATAAGTAACACCCCTCCCTTGTGTGCTAAATTATTGTAAATATAAGTTGAGTTAAAGCTAGATGTGATATCCTCCCTTTTGTGCTAAATGTTTGTAAACCTAATATGAGGAAAGCTAGGTGTGATACCCTCCTTTGTGGGTTAAACTATTCTAAACCTAAGCTGAAGAAAGCTAGGTGATATGTAATATGAAAAGAAAATGTGTTCTTAAATAAATTAATAAAATAAATCACTTGGAGGGTGGAGCACCAAGAGTGATCGGCGTGGATATTGGTGGCCACCCACCTATCCCACTTGGACCCCCACAACTATCTCTTTCAGTTTTTCAATTTCCTTAATTGTAGCACAATTTACTATTTTTAGCAGTTTTTCGGGTCCTAAGCTTCCGAGTCCATTTTGAGGCTCTAAACGATGTTTTTTTGGCAATCTACAACCAACGAATTTTTATTATGATTTTTTTTTCGTAGTCCTCAAAGCGATCTTTCTGACGAGGTATCATACGCGTAAAATGGAGATAAGATGACCATGTCACGACCCCGGGAAGTTGGCTGCCCAACTAACACCAACGGGGCCCATAAACGCTTAGTGTTACATGTCCTCGGGTTAGGATTTTGGTTGTTTAGGGTTTTCTCTTATTGTTCAATAATAAATAGGCCCTTGAGCCTCATTGTAATGCAATTCAGGCCCATGTAGCCGCCACATCTCTCCTCAGAGATAAGCTACCATCGCTCGAGCTAGTTTATTTCCATTTCTGTTTGTAAACATATTTCAGTATTTTATATTAATGAAATGAAGTATCATTTATGCTGCATATCTGGTTATCTCTATAATTTTTTGCATTCCTGTTTAAATTTGAATCAATGGTATCAGAGCGGTCTGCTCTTTCTCTATTTTTCTTTACATGTCCCAAACGAGATTGAGATATAAGGAGTTAGGACTTGAACTGGTCGAACCTTTGCAAGACCAGCTTCGCAAATATCGAAGGCTTCCCATGGCGGATGAAAAGAAAGAAGAGGGGGCAGGAGATCCTATCAAAATATTGCTTGAAGGAGCCCTCGAGTGACAAAGGAACACAATAATGGACAAATTTGCCTAGATTCTTCAGCGACTACCCAAGGGTGACGCATCTAATAGCTACTCTGGAAATGCCACACCCTTTAACTTACAAGTTAACTTTGAAATCCCCATATTCGAGGGTCAAATAGATGCAGTGTACACCGTAGATAAATGGTTAAATCTACTAGAATGGGATTCTTATGTTCATGATTTTTCCATCTAGGAAAATATTACTTTCGCTCTTCTCAAAGCATCCCCCCACGTCAAGGACTGGTGGGAAACCTACTACGAGCAAAAGGATGAAAGCACGAACTCACTATTTTCAATCACTTCCACTTGGAATTCATTCTGAGACGCCATCAAGGAGTAGTACTACCCTTTCAGAAGCTACGAGGACAAATACATAAAGTGGACCACGTTGCGGCAAGGAAGGGACCAAGATGTGTCAGAGTTTACCAATGTTTTTCATACCCTTCGCACGAAGTTAGGTATCAAGGATTTTGAGAAACATTTGGTACTCAAGTACCATGGCTGCCTACATAGATACATCTAGGATGAGATGGATTTCTTGGACATCTCCTCGCTCGGCACGGCATACTAATACGTTGTCAAGATCGTGCATAAGTTTAAATAGAAGAAGCGAGACTTGGGACCTGCGAATCTGAAGCAAGGGAAAGGCTTCCCCAAATCGCAAAACCAAGGATAAAGCCAAGATGGTGTGACCCAAGACAACTCATCAAAGTCGCAAGAAAATAAAACCACCACAAAGTCAAAGAAGAACACAGGAAAGTGGCGTGAGTTCCACAAGAGCCCCACTCACAGCACAAGTAAGGGTCGGGTCAGGCAGTCGTTGGTGGCCGAGTTGAAGGCTTTAGATTTAGATGCATGTTCCGACCCTGAGTCAGAACCAAACAAGAGGAATGGAAAAGGGAAGAATATCATTGATGTGGAGCCCAGCACCACTGTTGCCACCGCTAAGATCCAAAATGATGAGCTAGAATATCTAGAGGAGGGGGAGCGTCTTTTCCACAAACAAATGTGGGTTAAGGATTCACCACTGCAATTCATTTTTTATAGTGGGAGCCAAAAGAACCTCATTTCAGTAGAGGTTGTGAAGCGGTTGGGACTACTGACCTTACCACACCAGAAACCGTATAGGATCGGGTGGCTTCACCAAGGATGAGATCTCTGAGTCAGCTAGCAATGCCTCCTTCCCTATAGAATCAAGCCCTTCAAAGGTAAGGTATTGTGTGATGTTGCACCTCATGATGTTTGTGATGTATTATTAGGCCAACCATACTTATGGAAGCGGCATATTGTGTATGATTCAAGGCCTCACATTGTTATTATTTCGTTGGGCAATTCATTATACAAGATACTGGAGGTAGCCCCACCTACCGCCACCTCTTTGATCTCTACTAAGAAATGCAGTAAGATCATCTCCCATACTAGGAAATTCATTTTCTTTCTGAGTTGCTCTCAAAGTAAGGGGAAGATCATAGCCACATCCATGGACCCTGGGAGGGTTCATCCACGCAGCAGAAACAGTTGGATAAGGTCATGAAAGAATACAGGAACATCTTCTCCTCACCCACAAGGGTACCATTGCATTGTCAGGTCAAACATTCATTTGATCTGACTCCCAAAGCACCTCTACCCTTCGAACCAATATATCATCACTCTAGTATGGAAATTTCTAATTATAGGTAGTGAAATGATCAGCATCAGGTACCACAGAAGCTTCATGTGGATAACAAAGTTTGGTTGCATTTGCAGAAATAATGCCATACCAGAGCCCATCGAAAGCACAGACCACTCCGATATGGTCCTTACACCATTAAAAAAGATGTGGGAAATAATGATTTGGAGCACTGAATTCCCCCATTCCTTGGCTTGCACCAAGTGTTCAATGTGAATTGCCCTCGACTGTGCTTCCCACCATTAATGGACACATAAAAGATTGCAGAACAGCTCACCAGGGACCAAGTTTAGCAGAAGTTTCTCCATCTCATGGAGGCACTCAACGCAATGGAGACCCTTGCTTCCTAAGGGGGGAGAATGATCCAAGTGGATGTTGGTGGCCAACCATGTATCCCACTTGGACCTCCTCAACTGTCTCTTTCAGTATTTTAGTTTTCTTAATTGTAGCATAGTTTACTATTTTTATTAGTTTTTTCGGGTCCTAAACTTCCAGGGCAATTTTGAGGCCTTAAACGATTTTTTTTCGAAAATCTACTACCAGCGAATCATGATGGGTCATTTTTTTCGTCGTATTCCTCAAAGATATTTTTCCAACAAGGTATCATGCGTGTCAAATGGAGATAATATGACCAAGTCAAAACCCTGGGAAATTGGCTGCCCAGCTAACCCCAACAGGGCCCATAAACTCTTGGTGTTACATCTTCTCGGGTTAGGGTTTTGGTTGTTTATGGTTTTCTCTTATTGTTCAAAAATAAAAAGGCCCTTGAGCCTCGTTGTAATGTAGTTTAGAGGCATTTAGACACTATATCTCTCCTCAGAGATAAGCTACCATCGCCCGAGCTAGTTTATTTCCATTTCTATTTGTAAGCATATTTCAGCATTTCACATTAATGAAACGAAGTATTATTTCTGCTACATCTCTATTTATGTTTATCTCTGTAATTTGTTGCATTCCTATTTAAATTTGAATCAAAGAGAGAGGAAATTATTTCCAAATCCCATTGAGGAATGGGATAGAGATGAATCTTTCATGATAAAGCTTCTAGATGTGATTCTAGATAAGCTTGGATGGATTGAAGATCCATCGGATGGATTAGAGATATAGATCCATCGAACACAAAAACTTCTCGGGAGATAAATGCAAGCTTTTATGAGGAAAAGCCTCATGGGAGTAAATACGATCTTTTCAAAAAAATACCTAGGCAAATGGAAAAATCCATAAAAGTAGGACACCGCTAATGGAAACTAAATCATGAAAGAGGTTATTAAATTCCTAGTGCATTGATCAATTGAGGACAGTTGATTCTTGGCAAGAGATTTCGCTTGGGGGGAATCACAGTTGATTCATGGTTCGGTGGTGGTGCTCCTCCCTCCAAGTGATTGTTTTAGATGGATTCACATGTGTGGAATGTTTGTATGTTGGTCTCTTACCCTTCATGTGATTATTTTATTTGATTCAGTATTGGATATGTTTCTCTGTCTTGGCTTATGTGTTAGTATGATGCTATCTGTATTCATGTGAGGGATTCCATTCTTATACCTATGAATGAGTAAGATATCAAATGAATCTAATGGTGATCTTCATTATGTTAGAGAAGGAACCTTTAATTTTATATAAAGCCTCTAGTTAACATGGGAAATAGTAGTAGATTCTTGTGGATCATTATGGTATAATGTAAGTAACAAAATAGTCTATGATGTTCGGATTATCTATTGCACAGATACTCAATGGGGCTAGATTGCATTCTATCTGTTTCTTAGAAGTTATATTATTATGGAACTGGTGGAATATTACTATGAATGTGATTAACTTATTTAATAGACTTTATATAGTTTATGTATGAATATGGTAATTAGACATGAGATATAGATGCACGGAAAGCCGCTAGGAGGTAAGTTTTATATAATCCAATAGAAGAGGATTTTGTTACCATGCATGTCACCGAAGGTTTGATGGTTGCATGTTATAACCCCTTCTTCCCTTCCAACTATAGTTGTGTCATAGAAATCGTTCGATGAAGATGAAATAATATGTTTATGGTATAAACCTACATCTTGAAGGTGATATAGTAGTCTGACTAGGGGAAAGGGACATGGAACCTTAACTATGTCTAAGGAAATCTTAAGTTTTCAGGGGATTTGGGCTTATTTTCCAAATAGGCCATGGAGGTTCATTACAAATGGTATTGGAGCGATCAAGTTCAAACCTTGCGGCCTATGGGCCAATAGGCCTCCATAAGGTATAGACAAGTTTAAGTCTTAACTTGGCCTCATTACCACAAACTTTAATAAGGAGGCTAAGTGTTAAGTCTGGAATCCTTAAGGTTTAATCTAAATATTAAAAGCACTAACAATAGAATAGTAAAGTAAGCATGGAGGAACCCATAAACTGATATGACCGTTGGTCAAAATCAACCAATATATATACGAGAGGAGTTCATGATTTGGAGTTTTAAATGTATTACAAATGTGAAACCATATCCAAGATATGTGAAAGAATAATGGGATAGCATATGTGAAACCATACCAATGATATTCAATATATATCATGCGTGTTAATAATTAAGAGCTTCTTAGTGGTTATAATTAGTGTGCCATTACAAATTGCATGTCAAGGTCAATGAAATAGTACACCTAATCTTTACAGGAACCGTCCTCGAACATATGTCATTGGACTCTATATTATAATACGTTGGGTATATGGCTTAAATGAAGTTACGAACCGAGATGTCTCTTCCTCACGAAGCCTACACAGGTTGTCGAAAAACCTAATTTATATAATAACAAATACAAATTTGTCTTACAGCACTAGTCTCAGCATATACATAAGTGTGTTAGTGCTATACTTTTGCATATTCAAATGCAATGACATACTTGGTTGCAGGAAGCACCTATTGGCTGAGAATCCTAAGCTCTTTACATTTATAAAGAGAAGGTAGTGTAGATTGTGATTTTAATATTGCCATCAATAACATAACAGAGAGAAATCTAGCCAACCTTCAATAATTTTTGAGAAGCTCATGCACCCGCTTTCTCTTACTAGAAAGATTTAATAAGGTCTTCATCACTTTGTTTGAATGGTCACATGTGATGACAACTAATATCACTATGGGAAATAAACTGTATTGGTCTCTACCTCATATAATGACGAACTGTGGAGACATTAGATAGGGTCAAATAAGCTATAATTTCTCATAGTATTCACGCATGGGCCCATGCCCATGGGCACGCACTGTTGTGGGAGTAAGATCCAAAATGATGAGCATCCTCGGTAGGTATATTGGATGCAAATGCAATTCCAATAGCGAAGCCATCGAAGCATTCACCAGGACCTTTTCCACATTGACAACTGGGCTAACGTGGCAGCCATGTTGACAATGCACTTTGTTCTTTGTTTCTTTCTCCACCTGCTGAAATCGAAGGAAACTAGGAAGCTTTTGAAATAAACCACAGTGGCTAACCTGTATCTCGAAATGTGCTACAAGGTAGTAGTAACTAGGCGATGAAACAAGGGAATTTTTATCAGTTCTGAGAGGTGATAGTGTTATTTGAGGTGTTTTTTTACCCCTACGTGAATTTTTGATCAAGTTAGAAATTGTTGTTTTAATCTCCATGGTAAGAGAGATATGATGATGGGTTTAGAAATCGCACCCTTTAAAATCGAAAAAACATAAATTCCCCTTCTAGTATGACACTCTTCGATCAGGTTGATCGTCAAGGTAAAGGTGGTTGGGAAATGAAGCATATAAAAATGAATGCAGAGAGGCATGCATGATATGCTGGGAAAATTTTTCACGAATCACAATAAGACTCTTCCAACCTTGGGCTATTGCGAGGGAGGAAAGTAAGTAGGATAAGTGGCGGTTGTTTCCCTTGTCTGTTGGCCTTTGGACTGAAGGCAGAAACACATTGAATAATTAAGGAAAATTTTCCCAACACGAAACCTTGGGTGATTACAGTTTCTAATTGCTTTCATGTTGTCTACCATGGGATAAAAACGCACGATGGTTATAAACCACTAGTAAAAATGCTGACTATCTCAGTGAACGAGTAAAAGAAAGTGATGGGTTGCTTTTCAAAAAAAAATTTAACACTATTTCTTTCATTAGATGGGGTATATATCCAGTGGTGGTAGGATGATGATCATCTACGGATAAAGATGCCATATGTCATAACTTATCTCTGCGTCATGAAGGGATAAGAACAGGGAAGGATAATGCTTACCTTACGGTCAAGAGTATGAGCAGCGCATAAATAATCGAGCGCGGTTTGGGATGAGCTATCCTGATCTCTAGCTGTGAGAGTCAAGCCTAAAGTAAGGCCATAAGTAAAATAATTCTTACCATCGACTGTAAATAGGGAATATGGAGGATCTTGCCACTAGTCCCATGGAGGTAAAAATGGCGTGGATAGTCCTTTCTTCATGATTCAATAAGTTGACTAAGGTTGATAAATATGCCTATTTTCTGCAAATGATAACGCATTGAAGAATTCAACCACCGTGAAACCTATCAACTATATGACTTAGTTGGTGCAAAAGAATGTGAGATAAGGAGGATCATACCATCGCCTCCAATGTGAGGAGATCGATTGCTTTGATAATAGTTGTGACAGATACGAAGTGTATGCAGTGGTTATTCGTTTCCTTTCTAAGAATTATTAAACCTAAATGAAAAAATATGTATACATTGTTTAACGTATTGTTTTCAGAATCTATTTCAGATGATGTAAGAAGTAATTCTTAGTTTCTCCATTCTTAGTATGATATTATTAAAATTAGCATGAACATTTAAACTATAAGGCATACACAAAACAAAAGCAAAAAATTAATACAAATGAGTTGTTGTCTGGATTCAAGGCGAACGGCAAAAACACGTTTGAGGATTTGGTATTCAAGGAATTAGGATCACGTAGGATTTACTGTCATTAGACACAGTCATATACTCCTTTGGCGAGCATATTCGTGTAGGGTCCTAGTGGACATCAGATACCATATTCTCTGAGAATTCTTCGTTTTTTCGTGTCTTCTCTCTTAGCGTTTCTTAATGAACCCATAAATTTTAGAGGGAACATATCATGTTGGTTGGATTAAAAGGGAAGCAATTTGTTTTGTTGAGATACTCGCAGGTTACTGAAAAACGAAAAAAAAGGTAATTGAATGGAGAAAAATGTGCATGTTCAATGGATAGAAAACCATTGTTTGCAACACCACTTATGATTATTACAAAGTTATGATGAAGATTGTGAAATTGTCACTTATGGCCAACCAGGATGCTAAATATTTTCAAAAAATATAATTCAAGCCTCAAATATTTATAACACCCATTAAGTATATTTATAATCGTTGGAAATTGATATGGGTATTTATGGGTATTTATAAAGTAGATATGTTATTGATATGGGTGTTATATATTTATATCATCATTTATTGTAACATAGTTGCAAGATATTTATGATTATTTAGCTTCAGTAAATTTTGTGATGCATATAAATGGTACTGCTTTTGTATATTACTGATAAGTAGGGTTACAAATGTGTTATTCTACCATTGTTAGCACAATATATGGCTTTTAGTCTATATAATTCCTTGGAACTATTTGTTCAAAGCATAAGACTTTATCGAATATAACTTTCAAAATATCAAGCATTGTAGTGTGCTAGTTGCCTTGTCAACTTAGCAGAGCTATTTTAATTGCTAGAAAAAAGATAAAGGAATGTTTGACATGATACTAACATGGTAGAAAAATATGTGGACAAAGTTTTTGTCATGCAAGTGATACCATGGGAATGGTATGATGGGCTGTAGCATAGATGGTGCTATGTACAGTAGTACATACGGTACCCGTATGACTACATATGTTACTTGTTTGAAATATGATATGTATATTGGTGTGTATAATACACATTGTGTGCAGGTATGCATGAAGACATTGGGTAGATGTCTAGTCGGAAAACCGATTGGGTGGTTGCACAGAAGAAGGAAAGTAAGAAGTGGTTCCAGGATAAGTAACCATGGTTAAGTTTCGCATGCATACAAGTACAAAGAATATATATGATGAATATATATATTGTTATGTGAAATAATCTATTATGACATTGTAGGCATATTGATGCTGAAAATATGATAACAGATGTGTTGTATGTAGAGAAATTGTAAGAAGCAAGTGTTCAACAAAGAACACAAATGCTTGGAAGAATGCCAAAAGAAAACATGTATTATTCAGATAAAATGAAAAATGAGCAATAGTTTCTTCAGTAATATTAAGTAGCAGATTATGATATGTATCATAGTTAAAATTTTGCATCTATAAATTCTCACAAATGGTTAGAAAACAATGTTACAGGTAGCTATGAAAGGAGACACTCCTTGAGACTAATGTAGCTATGGAAGAGGAGCACTCTTTGTGACCAATGTAGCTATGGAAGAGAAGCACTCTTCATGACCAATGTAGCTATGGAAGAGGAGAACTCCTTGTGACCGATGTACATCGGAAAAATTGCATCAAATGGCAGAGCCATGAGAGCTATTGATTCAGAAACCAGCTACCTATGAATGTAGACATGATGAAATGATACACCGAGGATGATGTAAAATTTAAGGGGGGGAGTATGTAAGACCCCTCACTTGTGTGCTAAATTATTGTAAACTTAAGATGAGGAAAGCTAGGTTTGATACCCTCCTTTGTGGGTTAACTATTCTAAACCTAAGCTAAGGAAAGCTAGGTGATATGTAATATGAAAAGCAAATGTGTTATTAAATAAATAAATTAAATAAATCACTTAGAGGGTGGAGCACCAAGAGAGAGGAGATTCTTGCCAAATCCCATTGAGGAATGGGATAGAGATGAATCTTTCATGATAAAGCTTCTAGATGTGATTTTATATAAGCTTGGATGGATTGAAGATCCATCAGATGGATGAGAGATAAAGATCCATTGGACATAAAAGCTTTATGGGAGATAAAGGCAAGATTTTATGAGGAAAAGCCTCATGGGAGATAAAGAAGAGCTTTTTCGAAAAAGACCTAGGAAAATGGAAAAATCTATAAAAGCGGGATGTCGCTAATGGAAACTAAATCATGAAAGAGGGTATTAAATACCTAGTGAACTGATCAATTGAGGACAGTTGATCCTTGGCAAGAACTTCGGCTTGGGGGGAATCGAAGGTGATTCATGGTTGGATGGTGGTGCTCCTCCCTCCAAGTGATTGTTTTATATGGATTCGGATGAGTGGAATGTTTGTATGTCAGTCTCTTACCCTTCGTGTGATTATTTTATTTGATTCAGTATTGGATATGTTGCCCCGTCTTGGCTTATGTGTTAGTATGATGCTATTTGTATTCATGTGATGGATTCCATTCTTATGCTTGTGAATGAGTAGGATATCAAATGAATCTAATGGTGATCTTCATTATGTTAGTGAAGGAACCTTTAATGTTATATGAAGCCTCTACTTAACATGGAAAATAGTAGTAAATTCTTGCAAATCATTATGGTATAATGTAAGTAACGGAATAGTCTATGATGGTGGGATTATCTATTGCACAAATACTCAATGAGGCTAGGTTTCATTCTGTCTGTGGCTTAGAAGTTATCTTATTATGGAACTGATGGAATATTACTATGCATGTGGTCAACTATTTTAATAGCTTTTATATAGTTTATGCATGCATATGGTAATTAGACATGAGATATATATGCATGCAAAATCATTAGGAGGTAATTTCTATATAATCCAATAGACAAGGATTTCGTTACCATGCATCTCACCAGAGGTTTGATGGTTGCATGTTATAGCTCCTTCTTCCCTTCCAACTGTAGTTGTGTTATAGAAATTGTTCGATGAAGATGAGATAATGTCTATATGGTATAAAGCTCCTTCCTGAAGATGATATAGTAGTCCGACTAGGGAAAGGAACATGGAACCTTAACTATGTCTAAGGAAATCTTAAAGTTTTTAGGCGATTTGGGCTTATTTTCCGGATAGGCCATGGAGGTTCATTACAAAGCTTGATGAGCCTTCTTGGTGGGTGGAAGATGGAGGATGGGGTGTCAAAAATATTGAGCAGTTTGGAAGGGCTATGCTGGTAAAGAATTTGTGGCAATGTTTAAATGGAAATGGCATTTGGTAGTTGATCATCAAATAAAAATATCTAACAAATCAATCGTTTATGTGCTGTATTAAAGAAGGGACTTGGTTTCAAACCTCGATATCATATATATGGAAGAGCATGATGAAGATAAAACACTGGTTGATAGGGAATCTGATATGGGAGATTGGTTCAGGAATAATGGTGGAGATTAGATCAAATCCTATTAAAGGATCTAGTGGGGTTTAGTGGGGATCATTCTTTGTCTTCCCCACTCATCAAGTGCATTCATAACAAAGGTCTTTTTACCTAAATACAAATGTGGAATATGATTTCTTTTCAATGACTCATTTATGGATTAAGGTAAGGGAGTTTGGTTTAACTAGCAATCTATTTGATGTTTGTCAAATGTACATTCACAATTTTTACATGGTGGGTATATCTTTGTGAGATAATGTAGATATCCTTATATGGGATGGAAAAATTAACAAAGGAAATATCTTGGTTAAATATGCCTATATGAATATATCTCCTATTTGGCATGCTTTAGTGGGTCGAATTTGGTTTCAAAAAATCTAGAAGTGGGAGCTCCCCCTCAAGATCAAGTGATTTTCCTAGCTGGTTTGGTAGGACATAATTTTAACATGGGACATTTTAATTAAGAGAGGCTTCATAGGACCTAGGAGGTGTGCCTTATGTAAATCAGAACATAAAGGTGTGGTGCACGTCTTCCTTACCTTCCTTTTGTGACCTCTGTTTGGATAGAGGTATTAAACATCCTATATATTTTTAATAAATGGGATAATAGTTCAATAGAGGTTTGTTTTTTACAGTGGTTCTTGAACTATAAGGATTTTCGCACCCTCCCCTATTATATTTTCTGGGGAATATGGAGTTGCCATAATGCACTTATTTTTTATGAGGTTTTAGTAGACATCAGAAATAAAACTTTGAAGATAACTACATTTTATGATGAAATTGGGCATAAATCAAAGAAAATTACAATGAGAAATATCCAACCTGTGGATACTTGGTCTAGATATCCTGTAAGCTCTTTTGATGGGGTGGCTTCCAATAAAACTTATGGAAGTGGGGCATATATTATTTTGGAGCCTGGTACTTTTTAATACTTTTATTGGAACAATGGCGATGACTCCAATAACCGAGTTGAGACTATCACGCTTTGGAGGGTATAATATTGTGCAAAATGGTTGTCCATTAAAATCTTGGATGTTTATGGAGATTCCAGAGTGGTTATTGATTGAGTGTTGATGAGGTCAACATTTGAGCTACCCATGCTCACTAATAGGATGAAGTGCATTAGAGTACAAATCAATAGTTTTCATAGATTAACATTCTCTCATATTTATAGGGAGTAAAATTATGTAGTTGATACACTATCCATGGAGGGATGCAAAAAGTTGTTGGCAGAGATCACTTTCCCAACATTTTCCAATGATACTCTTCAAAGAACAAGGAGAATTCATGTCTCATATACAATCTTATATGTGATATATTAGACAAATCAATAATGCTATTTTCTCCCCTTTTAGATTTTTATGGAAACATTTTAATGTCAAAAACACAGGCTATATGTGATAGAATGATATATCTGATAGGAATGCTATTTTGAAAGAAGAATGGAGATTTACATTTATAGATGTATAGTCTAAGAAAGTGTGAAAGTATCTTTTGATGTATAGGTATTCCAAGACTTAGGCTATATGAGATATGTGATATATCTTGGTAATTATGCACATGTAAATAACTTTATATTAATAGAAGCTTGTTGGTTTTTTTCTTTTTGAAAAAAACACCTAGACCTTGACAATCAAATCATTCACTAAATCACATAAAAATAAATTTACTTAATTTTATGATTAAATGAATTTCATTAAAATTCAATAAATATATTTTGATAAAGGATGATCTCATTTTTAAAAAAGAAAAAAAAAAAAATCAATTAAATATTTATTTATTTTAAATTTTGCTTAAACCTTTTTTATAATTTCATTTGAAAATATTACTAATTTTTAAATTGTATTTTTTTTCAGGTCAACAAAAAGGATTTATATTACTTTGACAAAATCACAATACAAAATAGCAGTTGGTTTAGAAAAAAATTGTCTTAATACAACCTTTATCCAAGAAAACAATAAAGTTCTTCTATTACATTTAAAAAACTTACTATTGCGACTATAATTCCTACTAGGTCTACATGCTTGGTATCTCTATTTTCTAGACCTAAATTTAACAAAAAATTAATATATTGCATACTAAAACTATTCTTTGAGTAATTTATTATCACATTAAACCATACAAACGTCTTTTTCGCTTTCCCGAACCTCATTCTGCAATAACCTTGGAAGTTAGATCACTTGTAGGAGACACTGGTGGAGTCGCTGCCATGGGAATGCTAGAACCTCCTACCTCTTTTGCCTTGAACTTCCTAAGGAACACGGGTTCTCCTTTCGCTACTCCCAGAGTTATGTCAATGTTACGGACATACTTCATATAAATAGTAAACATGTTATGTAGGTCATTGATACGACCATCCTACAACTTCTCAATGTTCACCAACGACTTCAGAACATATTCAATCCCTCCAAGTTGTTGATTGATGGCTTGCAGTGATCTTATAATTATCTTCACATGCCAAGCAATTTCCATGACTTTGTGACAGAAGTTTGTGCGGATCCTAGTTTCACGAGTGTCAATGATCCAATTAACCACCTCCTCAACTTGGTTGTTGGGAGTAGCCCTCCTCTATTGGTGAGCTTCATCTTCCCAAACCTCCACCACTTTTTTTCGTTTTGGTGGGACTTTAGAGTGAAAATCCTTTGCTACAACCCTTGCAGTCGTTTCCATGCAGGTGCATTTATTGGAACCCTCGTCCCAAGCCTCCACCCTAGGTCCCCCCCTTGGCCTACCCACCGAATATATAACTCTTCCCAACCTCAACTCGGCTTCCCTTTCCAACTCGAACTTGGTTCTTATTAGCTCCCTACAATTCCAACGATGCTCAATTACCAAACACAGGTTAGAATAGAGGGCATCTAGCTAAGAATTTAAAGCCTTCACAACTAAACTACCTTGTCCCACATGATTTTTAGTACTTACCATCACAATCTTTGCAACCTATTATCTGCCTGTGATAGGATTGTTCTCTTGTGTCAGCCTGCTCCATACCTCCCTTTAATTCACCATTCTCAGCAAATTTGGCAGGTTCATCATCACCATTTTCCATTGCTCGTATGTATCCTCTACATTTCTTGTACCTACCCACCTCTCATTCTCCTCCTTATCATTTATGAACCAACCTGAATGACACACCTTTGTGTAGGTGTTCATAATTTCACATTGTTTAGCCAACACCTTGTCCATGTAATTCTCTCGTGTATCCCTTATTATACCTTGTTTTGTTGTTCCTCTCTTCTCCATAATACAAGATTTAACCAATCGTGTGAGCAGGTGGAGCTATGCCCAAGCCCTAGCCTGTCACTGCGTTATACTCAATGTCGATCATCGTGGAGTTGTCTTTTTCTACCAAGTTTCAAAAATCATCCCTTAGTTGTCCCTCCTGGAGTTCTGCCCATGCCACTTCCATAAACATCTACGAGCTAGCAATCCCTTCATTGGCCAGTTTGTCCGCCACCACGTTCATTATCCTCTGAACCAAGAAAAATTCCCTTGTTATCAGAGTCATTAGGTGTTGTTGAACGCATTGGGTTAATTTTACCAAACACTAGTGTCTTGTTACCTTAACTTTGAGCCACATTGCAAAATCCTTGTCACCTGGATGGAGACCATCAAGTCCCCTTTGATAGTAATATTGACCATTCTCTCTTGTACCAAAATTTCCAGCCCTCATTCCAGGGCATGGAATTCAGTTGCATTGTAAGAAGCATGACCAAAGTTGATGAAGTATACCCTATGAAATTTCCCTGTCCAATCTCAAATAACTCCTCCAACACCTACTTTTCTGGGGTTTCCTTTGGAGGCCCCATCAATATTCAAAGTGAGGAAGCCCTGGTTGGGAGGAATCCAAATTATTGAACCCAGACGGATTTGAGGTTCCCTGCCCCGAGTTACCTGGGAACCAGGATTATCGAGTTCAAGCAAATTTAGGATTCTTGCCTCCTGTGGTGATGGTTGCTCATTAAAAACCTTCATTTCTCTATTGATAGTTGTTTCCTTTTGGAACTTGATTAATTTAACTAAGCGTTCTACTAGAAAATACATCAATTTCGTTCCTTTGACACAATTTAAACAATAAATCTCATAACCAAGGACTAGATAAAATTCACCACTTTATTTTTAGTATAGTTCTCTCTCCATTTATTAATAGTATCATGTATATTGTCTCTGATTCTATTAATTTGGCTAAAAAATATAAGTCATCAAATACCATATAATAGAAGTATAAATACAAATTTTTAATAAATGATTAAGATTTTCCTCTTTGTTTTCGTCGAGACAACACCGTGAAAGCCAATAAAATGTCCCTTCACTAAATTTTCCCAAGTCAAAAACTTTCTTTTGTAAAACCAATAGCAAGAATGTTTTAATTTTGGACCATTAAAGGGATGACCACAATTTTTAAATTATCATTAAAACGATAAATACTTTCTTTAATTACAATATCTAATATTTAAATAATTCATCGTTAAATTGAAAAATTATTGCTTTAATTCCAATTCCGATATTACGGGATATTTATTACATGGAATTACGTTAGTTAATAACATGATATTTATTACATGGAATTTCGTAACATGGCAATCTCACGTCACGTGACGGAGAATCACGTTATGTTGATTGCTATTAACGGAGGAGGCAACACACTGAATGGAAAGAAAAGATGGGGGAGAATGAACTTAACATTCTGAACTTGTGAAAAGAAAAATGGCCGTGAATGAACGTGAAAGAAAAGATGGCGGAGAATGATGTTACAAGCGTTTGCTCTCCATAAACATTTGGTCTCCATTAGATGTGGTAGGTTACTCCCTTATACTGATAGTAATTTTCTGAACTTGTGAAAAGAAAAATGGCCGTGAATGAACGTGAAAGAAAAGATGGCGGAGAATGATGTTACAAGCGTTTGCTCTCCATAAACATTTGGTCTCCATTAGATGTGGTATGTTACTCCCTTTAATTTTCCAATCGCACTATAGCGAGGTGCAGGACCACTTTTTTTCCACCAATACTTATGATCGTGGACTATGTCTAACATTCGTACTTAGTTTATTTTTGTTACCAAGTATTATCTTTATCCTTTATACAAGATGAAAACCATGAACATTCATCATAAACAGCAATGATATAAACAATTGACAACAGTATAAAGAGAGGGGCAACTCCCTGATGTGAGTCTGCCCGAATCAATATATATAATCTTCAATTTTCATAACATAAGCTAAATCTTGGAGGAAACCCCAAATTTACACTTAGCCAAATTTTCACAATTTCGGCAAACTTGGTTGCCCAGCTCATAGACACCTCCAAACAGTCGTCGCATGTCTGGTGTCGTTTGCCCGAGCGCTCATTGTGCCCCTGTCACCAACCATGGGTGCCATTACATATTTATTAAGATTTTACAGCCATCAAATTTTTATTCTAAGAGAATTTTGCATTTTAATTTGTAATTTTCCATTTTTTAAATTACATTTTTTAATGTATAAAATAGATTTTGAGAATTTAGATGTTATATATTATATGGTTTAAAATTGTAATTCAGCATAATTTTAAACAAAATTAATCAAAAATATATAATTAAAAAAAATTATTTCAAATGTTCTAACCATAATTTTTTTTTTAATTGCTTATATATATATATATATAATATATATATAATTTTTGTTAGTCATATATATACTACCATTTGTATCAAAGGTTGCTAAGGAAATGCCTTAAGGCATAAATTGAATAATTATATGGTTTAAAATTGTAATTCAAATATATCTTTGCATAACTTTAAACAAAATTAACCAAAAATATATATAATAAAAAAACGGCAATAAAATTATTTCAAAATGTTTTAACCATAATTTTTTTTTAATTGCTTTATATCATATATATATATATATATATATAGAGAGAGAGAGAGAGAGAGAGTGTGTTTTGTTTAGTCATATATATACTACCATTTGTATCAAATGTTGCAAAGGAAACGCCTTAAGGCATAAATTGAAGAACAATTGCAATATGGGAATTGGCAAATCTAAATAAGATGTAGAGATGTCACAGAAATGGAATTCTAAAGTTAGATAAACCGAAGTTGATTTAGGGTGCCTAAAACTATATTTTTTATTAATTATTGAATTAATATTGCATATAAATCTCATAAAATTCTTTGTTATTATAACTTGTACCTTTGTTCCAACCAACAAAATTACCTGCACATTTAAAAGATCAAATGGCAACAAGTTTTACTTGGATTCCATTTAGTGAACCAATGTTCATGCTTCTACATGGTTCCTATTTATATTCATATAAGTGGGCTTCTGGTCATGCTTTTACCATCCCTTAGAGTGGAACAATGTTCACGGTAGACATGATATTATTTTTTAGATTTTTTTTTTGTAAATTGCTTTATGGGGCAGGGCTTTGGTTCTAAATCAATTGTTTTTATATTTATATTCTCTAAAACATAAACCCAAATATTCTCATGAGAAATTTTTCCATTTATAATAAGAAGATTATAAAAAATTACCTAAAAAAATATCTACCATCCCATGAGCAATTCTTCCATTTATAATACAAAACTTTTCTATTTATAATAATTTATAATAAAAAGATTATAAAAATTTACTGAAAAATACTAAAAAAATATTCTCATGAGAAAATTTTCAATTTATAATAAGAAGATTATAAAAAATTACCATCCCATGAGCAATTCTTCCATTTATAATAAAAAATTCTTCCATTTATAATAATTTATAATAAAAAGATTATAAAAATTTACTGAAAAATACCTAAAAAAATATAACGCCCAAATCTCTTTTGACCATGCCTTTTTTGGCATCGATTTCCATTTTGGACAATTATGACCCCCTTTTCCATTGTTACCTCATTTTCCCCTTATTAACCATGCAATCCCCTATGCACTTTCCCCTTATTAACCATGCAATCCCCTATGCACTGATGACTCATTAGGCATAGCTCACCAATAGAATAAACGACGTGAATGACTTCAACAATAATTCTTACTCAATATATTTTCTTGCACACTCACTACCTTGAATAATATGGGCCCATCGTGCATAATTAGCAAGCACCTTGCTCATAGTTGACCACTTTGTCATTATCTTCCCTATCTGATGTTACATCATGATGCCATGAGAGACTAGTACCACCATAATTGCTTTCATCTTGTTCTTCACCCTACTCTAGCTTTTAGAGAGCTTCAACCTGCTATTGCTTGATCTGTTCCTTTTCTTGTCAATAAGCTTTATATTGTTCTACTTCTTTCTTTTTCCTTATATTTTTTTGTTAAGTGATATCTTCTTTCCTCTTCTTTTCTTGCTCCTAATTAGATTGTTTTTCTAAATCCTCCTTCTTTTCCTCTGCTTGTCTCTTTGTTTTGTTCATTTCTTTAGTTTGGGCAATAAACACGACTTCTTATCCCTTCCTCCTCTCCATTTCACCTAATTCCTTTTTAGTTCAGCTTGCTCTTAGGCCTTGCATTCTCACTTGAGCCTCATATGTTCAACATACCAACTTCTTCATTCATTAGCTATTATTTATTTCTTGGCTTCTTTGACCTAACAAGATGAAATGGTTACAGATGCCATGGATCAAGAGCATGATCTGACCTATCCTATACAAAAAGAAATTAGGTAAGGAAATAAAGAACAACGCAACTAACAAATTCATCTCCAGTTTTAGTTTGTTCATTAACTGGCTTGTTTACTTATGTTGAATGTTACGTATATTTCTTTGGTCATTTAAGTATCCCAACATTCTTTTGATTGATCATTGTCCATGAATAATTGTGTCTCGTTAGTCTTGTTTCTCCTCTTGTTAGCATGCACTAGAATTCTATCAGGATAGAGGATATATGGCATAATATTATATCCATATTTTCATTGCATTTGTGGGTTTGCACACATTTGACTAGAAGCAGTTGAAACAATCCCTGTACCGGCACCCATGGCAAGATGTTTTGTATACAAAGTAGTTTGTTCACATGAAAGTGTGTGCTCGTTTCCAAGTAGTTTGAAGAAGCTTTAGTGTGCCTAATGACATTGACTTAGACCGTCATTTGATTTTTTTTAAACGTCTTGATAGGTTTGGGCTTCTTTCTGTAATCCTCGACTAGTGATTCTTTATGAACACAAGGCCAACTAAATTTGACTTCCTTGTAATGATTCTTGGTTGCCTTTTGAGGATCATATCTTCAAAACTTCCCTTCGAAGAGTTGTAATATTTTAATGTGACTCGATTTTAGTGGTGGTTCTGCGATGTATAGACCTTGATATTTATGGTATATGAATCCAAGCTCACTTGTTGCCACTTTAAAGAGAAGCATTGACACCAACCACAATAATTTTATATGTGATTTCAAAAAATGGAAACCCTATCTAATACAAATTTCAGTAGCATATGAGGAGGTCTAGAAATCTTGTAAATATGAAATTTGTTATGCTACTCTATGAACTAGTCACCAATGGGCTTGGATGCTAAGCCTGAGCCATGCTCCTCTCCTGCATATCCATTGGCTTGGCTCCTAGATTTGTTCTCAGCTCCTTAGCTAGGAGGGAGCCCACACCGACTCCATGAACCACATAGCTGCAACAACAATGTAAAGATGTAGCTCCTCTATTCTTTGTTTAGTAGTGTAAGGACCTGCGATCCTTGGCACGACCTTCGGGTGAAGTGCGACGGATTGTTGATGGACGAGTGAGTTACAAAACGAATGAAGGCAGCGCTAAGACCAAATGTGTGAGGTGACATAAATTATAATGCGCATAGAGGATGGGGTGAAGTGTTTTTATGGCATGAGGGAGCATTGGCACACACCCATGGGCCGACCTACACATGTAAAACAATTGAACGGAGGCCGACCATGTTTGGAGGATGAATTGCAATAATGAGTAGGGCTTAGGCAAGCTGGCTTGGGCAGCATGACTTGCCCAACGCACCATATATACACAATGATATTTTGGAGCGAAGATCACTCATTCGAACATCACGACGCATACAAAGGAAAAGTGCGAAGTAGGACGGTGAAGCCGCAGCATAAGAGGAGGCGCAGCTCTATGCACCCATCCTTGGGCAAGGCCGCACAGTGAACATCACATGAGCTTGTATTGGGTGAAGGCACGGGTAGAGGTTGCCAACCGTTCGGGTGAAGGCACGGGTGAAGGCTTCAATGTTCAGGTAGAGTGCGGGTGAAGGCATCAAGCACTCAATTGACACAGGTATCTTAGGTGGCTCGAGTGAGTGCCCGCCCGTCGTGCAAGGTTAAACGCGGATGTGGAAAAGGGGACTTGGGTGAGGTCGCTTGCCTATCGTGTTGAAGTAAACGAAGGGTGACTTGGATGAGGTCGCTCGACCGGTGAAACAAGGTTCGGTTGAGAAGTGTGGTTGGCAACTCATGTGAGGGTGCGCCTACCCAGCTTGGGTAAGGAACTTTGGTTGGCACACGAAGGTGTGACAAGTTGTAAATTTGGCTAAGTATGAAACTTGGTGTTTCCCATGTATATTTGTAAAGCTTTTTAACATTGAAATATTGTATAATATATTATATTCGGGCAGACTCATTGTTCAAGAGTTCCACCCCCCTTTATACTGTGCAATTGTGTTCTCTTGTATAATTGCTGATGATAATGAATGTGTATGAGTGTTCATTGGTATAAAGGAAACATAATAATTACTTGGTTGAGAAACACAAACTAAGTAGGACATATGGTTAGGCGTAGTCCATGAACATAAGTATTGGTGAAAAGAAAGTGTTCAATGGTGTCGCACCTTGCTAAGAGTGGTTGAAAGACTACCGCCAGCCTAGGGGCGTGATAGTTGGTATTAGAGCTAGTCTGAAGACTTGGAGAAGTCTTGCAGGAAGCTGGGTGAAGCAAGTGTGCACACACTTGATAGTTGGTGACAGTGAAGCAGGTACTTGCAGGTGAAGGAAGTTGTTTCAGATACAAGTGGAACAAGGGTTGGTTCATGGTTGCAGGCAACTTGGTGAAGTTGTTGGATGGTTGAAACTAGAACACAAAGAAGGAAGTTGTTAGCAATGGCAGGTGAATCTCAGGTTGGATCTAGTCATGGTGAAAAGGATGCTACTATGGCATTCATTGAAAAATTGTTGGAAAGAATGGAGGACTTAGAGGCTTACTAGACTAAGAAGATGGACTTGGTCGAGAGGGATCAAGAGGCCAATTCGAAGATGAGGGAAGTGTTCGATGAACTCTGGACTCAACACGAGTACACTGATCTTATGTGTACACAACTTGAAGTAAAGGTCAAGGAGATTGAAGAGGCAAGAGATCGAGGCTTGGTAGAGATCGTGAACTTGCAGAAATCTCTTGATGAAGCCAGAGATGAGATCGTGGTGTTGAAGAGGGCCATGAGGCATAACTTAGATGGAGGAGTGCCTCATGTGAAAGTCAAGGAACTGGAATCTTATGATGGTACAAGGAGTGCGAAGACTCTTGGCAACTTTCTATGGGACATGGAGCAATACGTGGAACATTTGGGTCTATCTAATGATGAGACAAAGGTGAAGATAGTTGCTCAGTTCTTGACAAAGGATGCTAAGATGTGGTGGCAAAGGAGAATAGATTAGATTGCCAATGGCAGTGCTAGTGACATAACTTCGTGGGATGAGATGAAGAACACTTTGCAGACCCATTTCAGTCCTCAAGATGAAATGTGGGAAGCAAGGATGAAGATTAAGTTCATAAAGCAGACAAGGAACCTATAGACATATCAGCGGGAGTTTGCAAGTGCGGTTCTGGAACTTCCTGACATGGCGGAGAGGGACAGGGTGTTTAACTTCATTATTGGATTGAAACCTTGGGCACACAATGAAGTGAAGAGGTAGAAGATTAAAACACTTGAAGAAGCTTTTGCTGCTATGGATAGGTTGGTGGAGCATTATGATGAGACTTCTGATGATAGGAAGAAGAAGTCCGATAAGCTGAAAGAGAGTAAGAAGGATGATGCTTCGAAATCACATGATAAGTTGAAGACAAAGAAAGCCTTGAATTGTTGGATATGTGCTGAACCACATATGGTGAAGAATAGTCCTTCAAGACCAAAAGTGGCTGCTATTGCACATTCTAATATAAAGAATGAAGAAGCTTCTATGGGGATGATGTAGATACCTGGTGCTGCTACTGCTACAGAGGTGGTCTCTCGGAAGGATCCTAAGAGGAACAGTTTGGAGTATGTTCGGATGATGATTGGGAGCGCTGATATACTCACTATGGTGGATAGTGGGGCTACTCACAACTTCATGAGTGAAGATACTGCGAGAAGGATTGGGCTGAAATTTGTATCAGTGAAGGCACAAATGAAGACAGTGAATTCTACTCCTGATTGTGTTTTTGGTGTAGCTGAAAAAGTGGACACAACACTAGGGGTGTGGATCGGGAAAGTAGACTTCACTATAGTGCAGATTGATGACTATGAAGCTATGCTAGGGACGTAATTCTTGAAACAATTTGATGCTATGATTGTTCCACATTTGAAGAAGCTGTACATTTACAATGGAAGGGAATACGTACCCATTGGTGTTCCAACCATTGGTGTGACAAAGCCTGATTGTAAGTTGGCAGTGATGCAAATGGAGGATGAGAAGCAAATGGAATACATGAGTAAGCGGTTGTCTATGGTTGAGACAAAGCTTACCGAGTAGTCATTGGTCATCAGGACACTGTCTGATAGTATCTTGGATTTGTCAAGAAGGCTAGAAGTGGTTGAGGATGATGATGATGAAGAGGAGGCTTATGTGAGTCCGAATGTCCAAGAGGAGGATCGGGTTGCATATCTACAGAGGATGGAGGTAGAGAATCCTGACAGATGGATTGAGATTATTAGTGAGGGTGAGCCTTTAGGCTCTACTCCCTCTACATCTTCTTAGATGACATAGAAGATGGGGCTCATTGTTAGTTGCTCATGGTAGTGAGTTCTTAAAATAGGTTGAGCAAGTATGATAGATGGTGCAAGGATAGTTTGGCATCAAGCATCATGACATGTTGCAGATGGGATGGAGTTTCCATGGACCTGAGCATGGGTGAGATTCTTGGTGAGTCTAGGATGTGGCAGAATCCGAGATAGACTGATGAAGACATAAGGATGTTCACTCTCATGGCTTGAGCGTGACAGTTGGATTAGCTAACCAACTAGTTCAAACATGGGGTCCGGATGTGCATGGAGAGATGTTGGCATCAAGCAAGCAAGGAGGACAGTTCACAGGATGGAACAACACATGATGGACATGGAAGTTCTACATATGTTACAGGGATGTGTGCAGTATGTGGAGGAGTTGATATCATGTATCGAGGATGAGACAGTTATTGATGTTGATCTTGGTGGATGGGTACCAGGATGGGATGTTGTCAAGAATGACAACGACTTCAGGTGGAGGAGGATGTAAGGACCTGAGATCCTTTGCACGACCTCCGAGTGAAGTGCGACAGCTTGTTGATGGACGAGCGAGTTAGAAAATGAACGAAGGCAGCTCTACGACCAAATGTGAGAGGTGACATAGATTATAATGCACATAGAGGATGGGGCGAAGTGTTTATATGGTATGGGGGAGCATTGGCACACACCCACGGGCCGACCTACACATGTAAAACAATTGAACAGAGGCCGGCCATGTTTGGAGGACGAATTGTGATAATGTGTAGGGCATTGGCAAGTCAGCTTGGGCAGCACGACTTACCCAACGCACCATATATATACAACGATATTTTGGAGTGAAGATCACTCATTCGAACATCACAACGCATACAAAGGAAAAGTACGAAGTAGGAAGGTGAAGCCTAAAAGAAGGCACAGCTCTATGCGCCCATCCTTGGGCAAGGCCCCACGGTGAACATCGCACGAGTTTGTATTGGGTGGAGTGGGTAGAGGTTGCCCGTCATTCGGGTGAAGGCACAGGTGAAGGCACCGGTGTTCGAGTAGAGAGCAGGTGAAGGCATCGAGTGCTTGGTTGACACAGGTATCTTGGGTGGCTCGGGTGAGCACCCGCCCATCGTGCAAGGCTAAACGCATAGGTGGAAAAGGGGACTCGGGTGAGGTCGCCCGCCTGCCATGTGGAAGTAAACGAAGGGTGACTTGGGTGAGGTCGCCTGATCAGTGAAACAAGATTCGCTTGAGAAGTGCGGTTGGTAGCTCGTGTGAGGGTGCACCCACCCAGCTTGGGCAAGGAACTTTGGTTGGCACACGAAGGTGTGACAAGTTGTAAATTTGACTAAGTATGAAACTTGGTGTTTCCCAAGTATACTTGTAAAGCTTTGTAACATTGAAAGATTGTATAATATATTATATTCAGGCATACTCATTGTTCAGGGAGTTGCCCCTCCCTTTATACTGTGCAATTGTGTTCTCTTGTATAATTGCTGATGATAATGAATGTGTATGGTTGTTCATTGGTATAAATGAAACATAATAATTACTTTCTTGAGAAACACAAACTAAGTAGGACATATGGTTAGGCGTAGTCCATGAACATAAGTATTTTTGAAAAGAAAGTGTTCGGTCGTGCCGCACCTCGCCAAGAGAGGTTGAAAGACTACCGCCGACCTGGGGGCGTGACAAGTAGCCTTCCTTCTTTTGCTTCTCCCGCAGAGCCATTGGTTGGGATCCTAGCTCTCTTCTTGGTGAAGAGGCAACCCACACTAATTCCACCCACAACAACTTTGAGCATAGGTGCAACAACAAAATCAACCCCATCCCACACCAACTCCACGGCTCACTGCAACTCGCAGCTACAACTATGTTATGTTGAAATAAGTGACCATAATCCTGCAGTGTGAACTGCTTTGAAAAAAATTGGTTATGTATGCCATGGAAAAAGAGCACGACCTGTCCTCTCATCTCCTGTACAAAAGAATCAACCTCTCATGTACAAAAGAAATCAAGTAAGACTACAAAGAATAATCATTGTCCTACCTTGTAAGAAAAATTTGGTGCACACAAAGTGATCTGTCCTTCATGGGATAAAAGAAATATCAATAACATTTATGCAGAAATATCAATATGTAGCTATTTAAAATATCAATAACAATAACGCAAAAATATCATTCTTATTTCTTTTATAATATGGAAGTTTGTTTTTTTACAAACAATCACTTGCATAAAGAAGTTTTCTTTTACCTAATGAAATGGTTAAATATGCTAAGGATCAAGAGCACTACCTAGCATCTCCTTGACAAATATAAATTAGTTAAGGCTGCAAAGAACAACACAACTAACAGATTCATCTCATGTTTTAGTTTGTTCATTAACTAGATTGTTTACTGATGGTGACTATTGTGTATATTTCTTCGGTCATTTAGGTATCCCCAACATTCTTCTGACTGATCATTGTCCATGAATAATTGTGTCGTGTTAGTCTTGTTTCTCCTATTGTTAGCAAGCACTAGAATTCTGTCAAGATAGAGGATATATGGCATAATATTATATCCATATTTTCATTGCATTTGTGAGTTTTCTTAAACCAATTTCTTCTATGACTTATCTTTTACAAAAATATGGATACAGTCATTTGAATTTTGGATTCCTATGCTTAAATTAGAAGTGTATAAATCCTTCAATTAGAAGTGAAGATATCATTGTAACTTTTGAATAAAATTCCTCCTATATTTATGATGCTTCTCCATTTAGTATTGATTTAAATATCAAAGAGTGTGGCTCATCACAAATTGATAAAACACAATCTGCAAGATGCAAAGTATGTAGTTTCTGATGACATCAGGATAGTTTTTGATGGCATCATTCTTGATGGATTCAAAATCAAGAAAGGTGATCTGATGTGCCATGTCCCTTACTCAATGGGAAGAATGACATAGCTCTAGGGCAGTGATTCAAAGGAGTCTAGGCCTGAGATGCGGAATGAGAATGGAGTTTTTAAGTCCCAGTCACCATTCAAATTCACTGAATTTCATGTAAGTGCCCTAACCCTGACACTTAATCTATTGAAAAAGTACCTATTGTAATTTCTTGAAATAGATAAGGTCTCTTGCTTGACTTACAGGCTGGGCCTCACATTTGTTTTTGGAAGGACTTTGCATACATGAAAATGAAGATTTTTGTTGTTGTGCTTGTATGTTTCTTCAAATTTGAAGTTGTTGAAGGTAAGGAAATGAAATATCGCCCCTCACTGACACTCCATATGACATAAGATGGATTAAATATTCGTGTCAAGCCTAGATTATATGACTAAGCGTAGTTTTATTTCACGATAAGGTACTTGACTTACACAGAAATCTTTTTTCTGTTGTACATAGGTGTTTTAAGATATTATAATTTTGTATAGGCATCTGCTATACCCAATCATACAATGTCAAACCTCCTCGAGAAAAATTTTGTTGTGCAAATTTATTTGAGGTGTCTTTCTATAATGACATATTGTTATTGTTATAATCGAAACTAAAATGTTTTCGCAGTGTTTTCATCAAAGCATATTTTATGTAATATATTGTTAAGCTTCTATGTAAGTGGAAATCGAAACTGAGATGTTATCACAATATCTTCATCAAAGCATGCATATTTTAAGTAATATTTTGTTAAGCTTCTATGTAAGTGGAAAAATGATTGATCCAATAATAAACTTGACAAAGAGTACAAGTAAAATAGGTGCACTTAATAGCGTGTTTAGTTTTCTAATTTAGTTTGTCTTTCTCCATAGTGTTGATTGTCTTGTTTTTTGTGGTGGAAACTTCACTTTGAATGAAATGTAGACTTAATAAAATTTATTTTCAAAAAACATTATTTTCAAAGGATATTATTTTAAAAAGAGAATATAGCTGATAAATGAACAAATTAAATGGAACTTTCATGTATGCACTTTCAAAATTGGTTTTTTGTTTCCTAAGTTGGGTCCCCTGGTATGACAATCAAAAGTTGTTCACATCGGTACTCTGGCTAATTTAATTGAAACTAAATTTCTCTAAATAAAATCAATATATGCAGCCATGTAAATGCCAGTACATGGAACCTTTTGGATGGAACTAAGTCCAAGTTATGCTCAGGAAATAAGGTCTTTCTTACAAATTCCACAAAATATTTGAACCCTATATCTTAGAGTTCATGTGGACCAACAACAACATTGTAAAACCTGTAAGACCTATTTGAGTGAGCATTATGTTAATCTTTTACTATTGCCAAGGTTCTCGATGATAAAGATGGCGCTTCAAGTGGGAAAGAAGATAAAAAGCCACAAGGAAAAATAATTGACATGGAACACCAGATATTAAGCAGTACGAAGTCAAGCCTTTTGATATTTATAGCCTAGGAGAGACTTTTGAAAAGTTAAAAAAAAAAGAATCAAATCCATGATATGCCCCTAGCAGCCAGGTCACTTCACCACTGAGTTATATCATCCATTTTATGAAATTAATATCATAGAATAAGTCAAGTTGTAGATTGCAAGTTCCAACAAAAACATATATGAAAGAACATGCTTTGAGTCAATGAAACAACAGAAACCATGGATTTAAGGAAAAAGTCCTAAGTAGTGTTATAATGCATCAACTATATTCTTCAACTATATTCTTTGGGCATTGATGGCATCAAATGATGAAGAAGAATGCCTGTCTTGAATCTTGATTTTGATATAGCTATTTGCCCCTAATATTATACAAGAATTTTGCAAATAGTGTGAAGAATTTAGAATCATATGGCTTATCCCAACATATTTACAATCTATATGCTTCAATCAACCATTTAACTTGTCATGAAAGTACAATGAAACTAATCAAATTTACTAGAAAAAACAATTAAGATGTACCAATAGACATCTTCATGAAATTGATCATACTTCTTGAAAAATCATATAATCAGTAAAAAAAACCTAAATATTGAATAGCATGTTACATAATAGAAACAATTCATATATTGATCCATGAAAGAGAACCAAATATATAACCATGGATCCAAACATGTATGATCTTCTCTTATGGTCCTATGGATACCCAAAAAAATGACAAAAAATAATGATTTAGCAATACCCACATAGCTTATGGAGAAGAAGATGCATTAAGCCATCAAGAAACTCTATGAACCGCAAGGTAAATCTCTTTACTACCACCATGAACCCTATGAACCACAAGGAAAATCTCTTTACTACCACCATGGGATGCCTCATGTTCTCTTCTTATTTTATTAAGATATATATACACATAAGCATAAAACGTTCTCTTCTTGCTTTATTAACATATACTAGTACAAATAACTAAAAGATTTTAAATTAAAATAAATAAACTAACCTGAAATTCCAATTACCAAATTGACAGTTTTCAGATCATACACATGAATCTTTGTGAGCTACATGGCGGGGGTTTCAATATGTCTAGAAGTGCAAGCTACAAATTGTGAACATGATGATGTGGGCATATGAAACTGTCATGATTACATAGTATATGTTAGCCCCACCATAGTATATAGTACTGAAACTCAATGCCATAAGTGCACACTTAGGGTAGAAAACAAATAATATTTTCTTGTTTCGATCTATGAATAATTTAAATGAAAAGAAGTTCATCTGTCGGTTTTGCTACAAAAATTTTATACAATCACTATTTGAAAAATATTTGAACTCCCGAAAGTAGGAATATTTGTGACAAAACATGGAATGATACCTTTCAGGAAAAAAAACCACACATCTATTCAGAAAACTAACTGAAGAGATTTGATCCGCCATGTGAATCTTTTGCCGCTCTGTTGTGTGAATCTTTTGTCACTGCTGAAAAAGAGAGAGTAAGAATGTTTCCTTCAACAGGGAGAGAGATGGGTTTCAGAGGAGGGGCATTGAGCAAGAATGTTTCCTTCAGTAGGGAAAGAGCTGGGTTTCTGAGGAGGGGTATTGAGCATCCGCTGAGTTGGGTTTCTGAGGAGGGGCATCATCAACTGATTTGGGTTTCCCAGGAGTGGCATTGATTTGGGTTTCTGATGAGTGGCATTCCCATTCTATTCATATGGTTTCAACCACGAAATATCAGTATTGTTTCAGTTATAACTATATGTTTAATCCAACCATGGAAACTATTTGAATCATCTAACATCTCAATCAGAGAGATCATAACAAGAAAGGTGTTACAAGAGGGGAGTTAATTTCAGATGGGAATGCCTTACCACCTAAATATATACACAATTAATTATTTTCCTTGAAATATTTTATTTATGGGCTATATTTTCCACATTAAAATGTATTTTTTTGTTATTAATATATTTTTAAAAATACTTCAATATTAATCAACCCTCTATGTTAAAATATTTTATTATGAGCCACATTGATTTTTTATTATTAGATGGGAACGCCTTACCGCCTAAATATATACACATTTAACTATTTTCCTTGAAATATTTTATTTATGGGCTATATCGTCCACATTAAAATGTTTTTTTTAGTTATTAATATATTTTTAAAAACACTTCAATATTAATAAACCCTCTATGTTAAAATATTTTATTATCATCAACTAAATAATTTCATTTAATATATATATTATATATGAAGTTGACCATTATTTAAAAATTTATTAACTCATAAAAAAAGTAAAAACTCTCTCCAAATGTAAAATATTCTTTTGGTTACTTTTCTCTATATTTTAGTTATGGTTGAGAATGCAGTAAATGTTTTTTTACTATATATATATAATATAAATATATATATATTATTATATATATATATATAAATATAATATAATGAGAGAAAAGTATCAACTATAAGAGTAAACAAGAGGAATTACATATCAATTGTTTTTTCAAGGGATGTAGTCTAGTTTTAAGTTTATTTTCAACTTTATTCCTAGTTGTGTTTCTTACTTGCATCAATATCTTCCAGATTCAACAATCATTTAACCTATATGACCAAATTAGTTTAATTTTTGTTAAATTTGAAGTTTGAGGGCATATCTAAATAGTTTAGAGTTTATTTTGATATCTTTTTATTTTTGGGAAATTTAACTAGTGTAATTAGATTCTATGGTTTCATTTTGTAAAATAACTAAAATTCAAAAATTGTGTTATTGAACTTTTAGGGTTTTAACAATATTTTTTCAGAGTTGCTGAGAGTTTTCCCTTATTCCATTTTCCATGAAACAATACCAACTACCTAAAGGTTATATACCCACCCACCCCCACCCCCACATGTCTTCAAGAAATAAATCATAATAATTCAAATAATTTCATTTAAATTACACAATTTTATTTTTTCTATATAAATTATAATTTGTCAATTAGGGTTATCTTGGTAGTCGGGTAGAATGGTTGTTATCTTCCCATCTATATTCAATTCCCTATGAGTAACATAAAAATGGGAAATTTGTGATAGATTTAGTTTATTTGTAGTTTTTCTAACAAATTTAACATTATACCATTATAATGTATTTCACAATAATTTTTTGTTTAGAATTTTTTTTCCTGTTAATATGTCATTGGTTTGATTTCCACTATAACCACAAAAAAAATTCTTAATATGATTTTGAATAATGTTATTGTATATAACATAAGATAAAAATAACATTTCCCTGGAAAAAAATGGATAGTCACAAATAATAACTTAGATCTTGAAGATCAAATCATCTAGTAAAATCAATGATAAAAAGTCAAGATTTTTTTTACAGGTAAATTTATTTTCATTCATTAACAATTTTACTGTTTGGGAGAAGGGACAGAATTTTCACTAAATATTATATTAATTTTAATTTCTTTTGAATAAAGTATTTTATATGTAATTAATTAATTGTTAAATTGGAAAAATATTGCTCTAATAATCTAAAATTTTAAAATTATTTTTATAAAAGAAGTGTTATATAGTTGCCTTAATAACGATTAGATAAATTAATGTTAAAATACAATAATAAAAAATATAAGTTCCATATATCTCTATCTTCTTCGTTAAAGAAAATAAGACAATTAGTGTAAAAAAAGAAAATGTAAATAATCTTTGGTCACTTTATCATTATTTATCCTTTGTTCTTTCAATGTTTATTGATGTTATAATTAAATATTTTTTATAAAGATGTGTCAAATAGTGGCTACATTATAGTTATCACCACTTAGTTTACGAATATAGATGAAATTAAGTAAAAAATAGTAAAGACAAAGATTTTCTAGATAATTTATATCCATTATGTTTTAAGAAGTTAAATCTATGTTAACTTGTAATATATATTTATATATATATATATATATATTATATATATATATATATATTATTTATATATATATAATATCTTAGAAAAATAATAGGTTAGATTCACAAACCAAATCTTTTACTTGTGTATACACCAAAAACATATTAGTTAGAAAATACTATGATGTTCTTAAATAATATAATTAAATGTTGAATCCTCAATGTATATGGGTCTCTTTTACTAATATCAACACCTTCAAGAAAGAAATATAAAATTGTTCAAGTGAAAAACAAAATATGCTTCAATACTCAATAATATAATCATGCTTATTGAATAAGATGGAAGGAGCTCTCGAAACCCTAGTCACAGTACCTTTTCTCTCTTTGCATGGATTTTTTGCATATCTCTAATGCAGATTGTTCAATGGTGAATTCTTGTGATATGGAAAATAAATATTTTTTCTTTTGTAGGTATGTGTAGATTAAGCTAGCTCTTTTTTTGATTTGTAGTTGAAGTTTGGATCTGGTCTTCCGATGGTGTAAGAAATTTCTTCCCTTAATGTTCCTATGGATTAGGAAGCTTTGGATTCTGAAAAATATTTTTGGGAGAATGGTTTGGTTTATAGATTTAATGGATGGGTAGATATGCATAAATGGATCTCTGAGACATGGAAGCCACTTTTGATGGACAAGCTAAATATTTACCCTATGGCATGGGGTTTCTTCACTGTAGGTTTTGAAAATATTAAAGACAAGAAGGTTATCTCTTAAGTTGGGTCATGGTTTTTGGGAAGCATTGACCTTTACATGCAGAGTTAGTCTCCCACTTTTGATCCAGTAATGGCATCAATTTATTCAAATCTATTTTGGGTAAGATTTTCCAATCTTCCCTTACATTTATGGAATCAAAAATCATTTTCCTCCATTGGAAACCGGTTGGGAAAATTCTATCGAAGTTTCTCTGAAGGATATATATATATATAAAGTCCAGGCTACTTATGCTCAGATTTGTGTGGAAATGGAGTTCACCAAGCTTTTAATGAGTAGATTAATTTGATGGCTCAAAACTATGTTGGATCCAAAATATTGACTATGAAAATATCTCATTTCAATGTAGATCATGTCACTAAACAGAGCATGTAATTAAAAATTGCCCCAAGCTTCCTCAAAACAGCATGAAAAATTCTCCAAAGTCCAAAATGGTGGGAATGTACACAAGGTGACCATTATATGGTATTCAAAGAAGAAGAGCTTTAGGGCAAGAAATAATCAGATACAAGAAAGAAGCATATCTAGACAAAGAAACAACACTCCAATAGAAACTAAGAAAAATTAAGAAATAAAGTTCGCTTGCCAACATGGATCCTCTCATTACTTGAATGAAGCTTTAGAAAAAAAGAAGCAAACCCTCGTGGAAGATAGAAAAGAAGCAAACTATCTCCAAAAATATCTCCAGAAATCACAAGGAATCTCATTGAAAGGAAAATTTATTGGACAAGCCACGCGAGGAGGAATATTTCAAGGAAAATATTGTACAGATGCCAAAGAACAATCCACATGTCGGTTGGATTCAAGTTTGGAAGAAAAGAAAAGTTTTTTCTCTAAGAAAAAAAAGAAGTCAAACTAGATCAAATTAAAAAATGGAATGTAAATGTGTTTGTGTTTTGGGGTTTTCTTGGAAAATATTTAGTTGGAAAGGGATTGAAGTATTTGTGTCATGAGAAATTGGTATTAGGGTTTGGACTGAGCCTTTGTGCTCAATCTCAAACCATCAAATAAGATTAGAATATGTAAAGATTTAGGCCTTGCAATCCATATTATTTTAGTAAAAATCACATGGGGTTGGATTCAAGTTGGGAATAAAAGAAAAAGTTTTTTCTCTGAGGAAAACAAGAAGTCAAACTAGATCAAATTAAACAATGGAATGTAAATGTGTTTGTATTTTTGGGTTTTCTTGCAAAATATTTAGTTGGAAAGGGATTGAAATATTTGTGTCATGGGAAATTGGTTTTAGGGTTTGGACTCAGCCTTTGTGCTCAATCTCAAGCCATAAAATAAGGTTAGAATATGTAAAGATTTAGGCCTTGCAATCCATATTTTTTTAGTACAAATCTCTATCTATTTCGTTTAAAAAAAATAATCATGATTATTTACATAAGAAAATAACATAATACTACATCTTAGAAAAATTAATGCCTAATTTTACTTATACAATTTCTTGTTGGGTGCAAAGTAACTACTATATTAATGTTGGAGTCATCAATATATATGGGCACTCTTTTACTAATATCAACAGATTTAAGATAGAAATATCAAATTGTTCAATATGTTCAAGAAAAAACATAAAACGCTTCAATACTCATTAAGATAATCATGCTTGTTTGAATAAGAAAATAACCTAATACTACATCGACAACAATTAATTACCCATATTACTTATAGAAGTGTTTTTTGGATGCAAATTAATTGCTATATTAATGCTTGAAAGCTAATGTATTATCCCAAGGATATTATTTGCAAAAAATCTAAACATGTATAAGTTATAATCTCAACCAGAAGTTGTTGCTAGCTCATTCGACTTAACTGAAATTGAATCTCACTTCCAAATAAAATGTTACCATTACTATTTTTATGATGCATATTAACTAACAATTGAATCTCACTTCCAGATAAAATGTTGTCATTACTATTTTTACGATGCATCGTATTTGGATGAAAAAAATTACAATGAAAATATTTTTTAATTAGAAACTTGTTCATGGTGGCATTTGTCAATTGAAATAAGATGGACCATAACTCAATTGGTGTGAATAATAAAAATAAGATTTGTTGATGGATAGATGGATGAAATAGAAATGATACCACCATTTTTGTAACATTTTAAATTTTCAATGAATTATATTTGTCAAAGTGAAAAGTTTGAAATATTAAGTTGGAAATTTCTATTTTATGCAACATAAACATTATGGTAATAATTACATAGTTGATGATTTGATGCACCAAATAAGGCACTATCCCCTAATGGAAAAGGCAAACAGTGCAACTATAGTAAAGATAAAAAATAAATGAAATTTGCAAAAGTCCCATACAATTTTCAGCATGTTATTCCATACAATTTCAAGCATAAACAATATGATTTCTAGGTGAAAGAAGAAAAATAAATAAATAAAATTAAAAATAAATAAATAAAATAAAATAAAAATTTATATATATATATATTATATATATATATATATATATATATATTATATATATATATATTTATATATGTGTGTGTGTGTGTGTGTGTGTGAGGAAATAGATGGTTGGAATTTCTGCAATTGAATTTCCAAAAGAAATATGCATAATCTCACCAATGTATAATGCAAATGATGACTGGAAAAAAATTGCAATCAACCCATGGATGTCCCGTGAAATTCCCAATGTCCACAATGTGATCTTTCAAATGAAAGCTATAACTTTCTATAGAACAAACTACTTCGATGAAAAATCACTACATTGAGGAACCTGATATTTTTTTGACAAGTTGTCATTTTCCAAATCTCATATTTGAGTGCAGAAAATAATGACAAGAGGTATTTAAGATTTGAGTAGAATGAAGAATTAGATGTGTATATATAAAAGAAACAAGAGAAAATTACATTCAAATTTTGTTTAATTTATTAATTTATTATGTTTAGTATTGTTTTTTACTATTTTAATTATATTAATCAAAATGGAAGTTTTATCGTATAGTTGTTGCTTTTAGAAAAGAAAATTATAGAAAGATGAAGGGAAAAGATAAAGTCCAACTAAAAATTAACAAGAAAAAAAACTATGATTAATGAAATTGGAAATGAAAATTTGGAAAAAAAAAATCACAAAAATATTAAAAATATACAAGTCAAATTAAAAAGTAGTGTGTGTATATATATGTGTGTGTGTGTGTGTGTGTGTGTGTTTTATTATTTTTTCATCTTAAATTGAAAATATAGGAAAAAAACTATAATAATAAGCATTGTCCCTCCCTCCTTTAGCATTCACTATAGGTAGAGCATGGGAGAAAGTTATTGAGCTATTAAGGTTTGAACAATATTTTTCTAGAGTTCTTCATATCTCTCCTCTTAATCCCTTTTCCATGAAACACATATCCAACTCACCTAAAGGTTATTATAGAACCTATTTGATAATAAAAAACATATTAAAATTTACTTTTTATTTAAGATATAAACCATTAATAAAATTGACATAATATTTTAAAAAAATAATTATTTTTTATTATTATAAAATCATTAAAATTTTTTAGTTAAAAATTATTATTGGTGATTGGTCTAAAATTCTCCCCACCCATATTCATTCTCCTATTAAGTAATATGAAGATTGGAGAAATTTGTGATTCATTTTAGTTTATTTGTAGTTTTTCAACTTCACAACGTTATTAATGTATATTCACTAATAATGTTGTTGAAACCAAATCTATTTTTTATTTAATATCTTATTAATTATCTAATTTTGAATATCACTATTCAACAAAAAAATTGATTATATTTCAAAACAATTATTCACTTATAACAAAAAAAATAATATTAATATTCAAAACAATTATTGTCTTTAAATTCATTATATATTAGATATATAATTTTATATATGGAAATAAGATTAAAAATAACATTTTCTTTGGCAAAAATAGAGTATATATAATTTTGTATATGAAATAAGATAAAAATAACATTTTCCTTGGCAAAAATAGAGTATGGTAAATAATACCTTAAATCTTAAGTATCATCTACTTAATCACATAAAGGTCAATTTTTGACAAAGTATTATTTCATTCCTTAATGACACTGTACTTTCCAAAGAGGGGAAATTTTTCTCATTTAAATATTTATTAATCGTAAATTTCGCTATAAATTATATTTTT
>APFE031250462.1:298603-313853 GCA_000404065.3 Pinus taeda
ATGAGATGGAAAAATATGGACAACCAGAATGGTGATGTCTTGTCTGTACGAGGACGGTCCCAGAACAGAAACAAAAAATAAGTCATCGAGTGGGAGATCTAAATCTAGAGGGAGATCTAAATCTCCAGGAAAACCTATAAAGGTGGTGTGCTGGAAATGTGGAAAGGAAGGGCACTTCAGAAGGGAGTGTAAATCGAAAGCTCCTGATAAAGGAAAGGGATCTGATGATGCTCCTTCTGCAGAGGCGAAAACCACCTCAGATGAAGGTGGGGATGTGTACTTGGCTTCTTCAAGTACACATGTAGATCATGAGGCATGGTTGATTGACTCAGGTGCATCCTTTCACTTCACTCCCCATAGAGAGTAGTTCTGTGAGTATGAGAAATACGATGGTGGTGATGTCTCCTTAGGAGATGATAGGAAGGCTAGAATCATTGGTCGCGGAAAAGTAAAGTTGAAGTTGCAAGGTGGAAGGGTTAGAACCCTTCCGGGTGTTCTGCGTATTCCTGCGTTGGCTAGAAATTTGATTTCTGTAAGCAAGTTGGATGATGCAGGTGTAAAGACAGTGTTCGAGAAGGATACCTGCAAGATGGTTCGAGGAGCACTGGTATTGATGCGGGGAGTTCGGATTGGAACTCTGTACAAGCTGCAAGGTAGCTTTGTTGTTGATGGGTGCAATAGTTCTATGGTTCCTGAAAATGGAGCAGAACATCTAGTGGTCTCTGGAGAGAAGACCATGTTGTGGCATCAAAGGCTTGGACATATTGGAGAGAAGGGCCTTCGAATACTTCATGGTAAAGGTATGGTAGAAGGTATGAGTAATAGCTCTCTGGATTTTGATTTCTGTGAAAATTGTGTATATGGGAAGCAGAATGGGTGAGTTTCCCCTCTGGTGGTAAGAAGACGAAACAAATATTAGAGCTTGTGCACAGTGATGTGTTTGGACTTGTGAAAGTTCCATCACTGGTTAAGTTTGTGTACTATGTATCATTTATAGATGACTTCTCAAGGAATACATGGATATATTTCCTTAAGAAGAAATCTGAAGTCTTTGATAGGTTTAAAGAATTTAAGGCTCTGGTGGAAAATCAGACAGAGAAGAAGATAAAGGTGCTGAGGACAGATAATGGTGGAGAATTTTGCAGCAAGGAATTTGAAGAATTCTGTAAGAAGTGTGGTATAGCACGGCAAAAGACTACTCCATATACACCTCAGCAAAAATGGAGTCGCAGAAAGAATGAACAGGACATTGATGGAAAGGGCAAGAAGCATGCTCAGTGGTGCCGGGTTAGGACAGGAATTCTGGGCAGAGGCGGTGGATACTGCATGTTACTTGGTCAACAGGTCACCTTCATCAGCGTTGGAGGATAAGACTCCACAAGAAGAATGGACTGGTAAGAAACCCTCTCTTTCACATCTGAGGGTATTTGGATGTGATGCATATGTACATGTTCCAAAGGAGAAACGAACCAAGTTGGATAGTAAATCTAAAAAGTGCATCTTTATTGGATATAAGGATGTTTTAAAGGGTTATAAGCTTTGGAACCCAGTAACAAGGAAGGTTGTGTATAGTCGAGATGTGGTGTTCAGAGAGGTGAAAGATGTTATTAAACATGAAGTATGTTGGTCACTTTGATTGCTTATTAATTTAAACAGTCGAGTGCCACATAAATTGTCAACCCGAGAAAGTCTGATTATTTCAAAGGTGACTACGTACTGTATGTACTTAGTTTTAATAGCATTAAAAAGTTGTAGTATAAACAATTCACACTTTGTTAAACCTCTACTCTGTGTTACAGCAGTTATAGTCTGTTGCAGGAATTGAATAAGAACAGATAATTGATTAAAGAAAGTAAATCTGCAAAAAGGAAACAATGGTTGTCCTGTAACAAAGGATCAGGACCCTATCCCCCAGAGTAGGAACATTCAGCACCTGCCTCTATTATCCAGTTCACCAATACACTCTGTAAATCCTAATCACCGGTGAAGCACTCATGTACAGCATCAATCGAAAAGAAAAACAGAGTCTTAGCAAAAGTAAATTATTATCAGAAGCAATTTTCATAAATGAGTTATAAACAGAATTCACACACAACACACAACAGAAAGAAGATGGGTGAATCTTGTGATGAAGGTGGGCCCTGTCCTTCTCACAAGATTCCCCAGGACACATAAACTAAGTTAAAATACTCAGAACAGAATTTTATTCATCCGTCAATATACCATATTACAAGAAAGATTTATTCTTGTCCTTTCGCTACAATCCTTGTGTTACAGCTTTCTCATCCTATGTCCATCCCCTCTCTAATGTAGATGTCTCCTCTTTATAGAGGAGACATCTATTACAAAATATTTTCAGTATAAATTCTAGTTCATCCCTTTGTACAAAAATAGGGAAATCAATTCTCGTTAATAGAATGTTGTTACAGTAATGTGGATCATGAACGTTACGACCAATGTAACAGTTTATTCAGATAATCGATCGGATTCCTTTGTTGTCGCACTTCTAGTACACAAATCTTAATCGTCTCCTTTGAGATTCATATGTTGTCCTTGTTGTTTCAGCTTCGAAGTTCGTGCTGTTTCTGTTGTTTCAGAAACTGCAAATATAGTCCTGCCAGCTTTAGGCAGTTTCAACAATTGTTCAGCAAGTTAGTCAACTTCAAGGATCAATTATAAAGATAACATGATTATGTGTTGAATAATTAAACATATAGTAATGAGAAGAGTTACTGTATACCTTTAGGATGATTGGGTCAACATACTAACAAAGGATTTCAACTATGAGTTGAAAAGGTTACTATTATGACAAAATATAGGGTCAAAAATAGACAATATGGGGTCCTAACATCCCCCCCAACTGAAAAAGTTGCATGTCCGCATGCAACGTCTAGTCTAAATCTGAGTCAGAATACTGGGATGAACAGTGAAAATTTCTTATGCAGTAAGTATGGAAGGTGTTGTCAACCATGTCTCTAAACCCATAGACACTCTGAAGTTTCTGCCATGCTGCCAGCTCCTCCTTTTTGGTTAATTTATATTGAGCCTTATATTGCTGTCCAGGTAGCCATAAGAGAGGGAAATGAAAGTGGTAACCAATCCATCGTTCAGCACACTTTCTAATGCATTTAACATAATTAGGTATGCGTGAGATTGCCACCTGAATATTGAGAGGATTATAAGGATGATATTCCCGTCTCTCTTTAGGATAGTGTTCCCAGAATAGATTATTTGCTTTTATAGCCAGAGCTCCTTTAGTTTTCATATAATACTGGCAGTCTTCCAAGACTGCTGCCTGTAGTTTCCTGATATGGTCAGTCATCCCTGGCTCTCGTAGAATTCGTTGATGTTCTGCAATGAAGACAGTTGCATGTTGTGGCTCAGCACGGATCTAGAGAAGACAGTTCTCCTCATTATGTGTTGTTGACATAAAAGCATTCTGCCAAGTAAGCTGATTGGCCAAGAAGGAAATAAAGGCTCTTATTTGGATATCGCCAACAAGAGGAAGTAAACTAAGCTTTCTATCTTTAGGCATAGCCTCATTGTGAATATAGAGTTCACATAGCAAGTTTTGGCCACTATTTGGTGCTTCTGCGAAGGTCTCAATAAATTGCTATGGTGTAGATACCTAGTGGGGCCTTCCATCCTTGATTGCTTTTATTTGAAGGAACGCTAAGCGTTCTCTCAAAAATATGGAATACTTAAAAGAGGGTTTCCTTGTAGCAAGTAACTGTTGGACCGAGTCAAAGATGAGGGACAATCTGGTTTTTAATTTCTTATTCTCCTTATATTGTGCACGAGACTGTTCAAGCACTTCCCAATTTCTGTATGCATGGTTGATCCATAATGACTTCTGTTGCTAAAATGCCTTTCCTTGTGAGAGCTCATACTCTGCCTTCCATGTGTTACTTAGTTTTTGAAAACTGGGAGTCTGTATGTAAGAACTGCTGACACGGGGACGTTCAGTCTATGTATAAACATTGCTGACACAGGGAGGTTCAGTCTGTGTATCCTTAGTTGTAAAAGACTTTGCTACTGGTTTCTATTCTGTAACAACTTGGGCAGGCCGGGGTGGTTTTGTTCCTTTCTCTAAAGTTCTTGAAGAGCCTACTGGTTCTTGTGTAACAGCAGGGTATTCCTTTTTTACTATAATAGGAGGAGGTACTGGACTGGCTCCAGACAACGAAACTTCAACTATCTTATAACCTGCTCGAGTATAGAGATCACCACATTCACTAAACATGTATTCACTGTATTGATCCTTTTCTGCACTCTTTTTAGCTGCAGATGCTACCTGAGATAATATGTACAGATTAAGTTCCTTTTCATAGGCTTCCTTGGCCATTGTTAATTCTTGCTGATAAGCCTTAATTTCAGATTTCAAAAACTCGTTTTCTTCCTGCAAGGAGGCTAAAGTAATCGGGGCTTCTGTAGTTGCAGGTTCCAGTGGAGGAGAGAATTTTTTTTCGGCATTAACTTCATCATTTGCGTCCACAACAGGTGGTTCTTGTGTATCACCTATTGGATCAGTGGCTGGTTCTTGTGTATCAACCATATCTAGGTCATTTTCCTTTTGTTCTCCAACAGGTGGTTCTTGTGTATCACCTGTTGGGTCAGTGGCTCGTTCTTTTGTATCAGCCACATACCCTATATCGTCTTGGATGTCTACTTTAGATGTATAGGCAGCTGGTTCTTATGGAGCAGCTGCCTCTTTTGAGAAAAATGATGTCACAAAATCGTGAACGCTTTGAATTTCGGCACGCGACGGTGAGGAAAGTGAAGGTTCAGGGCTGGGCAGAATACAGGATTTTAAAGTGATGGGTGGGGAATTTGGGATAATGTCCTCAGTTACTACAGACAACCTTGTTCATCGTCGTGGCAAGGAAGCAGGAAAAACAGTAGCTTTTCTCTTTCGGGCACTTTTCCTCAGGATAGGGAGATTATCAGAAACTGAGGCACTGGGTTTTCTTTTTAGTGGGGTTGCAGCTTCCTGTTGCTTCTTCCTCTTAAGTGTAATGATGGGGGTATTTTCGTCCGAATCATCGGTAGGGATATGGACCATGGGAGTGGATGGTTCAGTTTCATTAAGGGGTGGGGTCTGCTGCAAATTTTTAGTGCTCAATTGGGGTGTTTCCACTGCTAGTTGATGATTTTCAGCAGCTTGCTGGGAGTTTTCTTCGGATTGCTGGGAATTTTCTTGGACTTGCTGAGGATTTTCCTCAGCTTGTTGAGGATTTTCCTCAGCTTGATGAGGAGGCTTATTGAGGGGAGGTGGATTGTGCAGGGCAGAGCCTCTATTTATTAAGAGCTGGACCAAACGATGGTGTGTAAGGGAAAGGAGTTGGTGCCTTGCTTTCACAGTATAATGTGCCATATTTTTTAGACATCCAAGCAAATAATAGGGCATATTTATTAAACGACCATGCCTAAAATGATTTAAAATCACAAAGTCATGTTGGTAGACTACCTGATAATGACCCTCGCAGGTGAAATAGTGCTTAACAAATTCTGCAACCTTTGGCCATGGTGGTGGCAGTGATCGAAGTGCAACGCCCCTGCCTTTGGGTTCAACATGTTCCCCTGGTAACAGAAAATCTTGTTGTGCATTGAGAATGAGGTGTTTCCTGCTGAACCAGTGAGTACCATCGGTCGGTAGTCCCGAAACCTGTGCTATATCCTCTTCTGTTGCTAGAATTCGAACCCCTTGGACAGTGGAGTATCCTTCCCTCAGATTGCATGCAAATTCCAGAACCTGTTGTGAATCGAAATCCGGAAGTCTTCTGAAGTAATCCACCCATCCAACCTGTAAAAAGATTTGATATGCCTCCTGGTAGAGTTCTAGTAATGTCGTTGAGCCAGGTTCATGTCTAACAGCATTTCCTCCCATAGTTATTGGTTCAGACAAAATACAAAGTGCAGAGCCTAGTTGCCGAGGTCGAAATAGAGTAGAACATTACAACTAAAGTTATGATAAGGTACATATGGGGTGACTAGATACTACCGCGAGAAATAGAAATGGCGGTGATTGGCGTGTCATGTAATGATTACAATATTTCGGTAACCCCCCCAACTGCGGCTAAATGATATGGTTGGTGGTACGACGATTTTGGCGATCATATCAATATCTTCTCATTAACTAAAATTTAATATTCACACCTAAACATGCATACCTTTATATTTACCTTTGGTTGTTGTGCCAAAAAATATTATCTCCTCATTAATAGGTTGATGATATATAAAAAGGGTCTATAAAGTATGAGGGTTTTTACACACAAGGATTTCATTATTCACAGCAAATAATAGTGAAGGACCATAATTATCAGGATGAATAGTTGATTCCCTTAATAAAGAGTAATAGTTCATTCTCGGGAACAGAAATGGGAGAATTAGTGATTTTTAGGAAAAATGGACAAGATTGGCGTTTTAAGCACTGGGAATTGGTGTTTCAGCAATAGGAATTGGTGTTTCAGCAATGGGAAATGGTGTTTCAGCAATGGGAAATGGTGTTTTAGCAACGGGAAATGGTGTTTCAGCAACGGGAAATGGTGGAAAAATGTAAGAGGAATGAATTGTGTTCTGAAGTGAGATGGCAATGATTCTCCAAGCCGCATCTTAGTTCTCCCTAGATTGGAACTTTTCTTCTCAGCCACCCTCCGAAGCTAAGATCTACAAAATAATTAATTGTAACATGGCAACCCTTGACAGGGATTATTAGTTAAGGAATCTAATCTAAAAATAAATATATAAACAGAAAATCAAGTGCATTGAGGGATAGCAGGTTCCCCCAAAAAGGCATAGTGTATGCCTGTCATGCAAGTAGCTTTGAAATCTTCTTTAGAAATGGGTTGTTGATACAAGCAGAGTCGATACCCATTCATTAATAATGGTGTTCTGGAATCATCAATTGCTAAGAGTCTGACTGTTCCATTTGGAAAAACAGTATCTGCTTCATAGGGTCTTAGCCACCTTGTTCTTAATTTACCTTGAAAATTTTCAAAATGGGAGTCATACAGTAGAGCCCAATTACCTTTTTGGAACTGCTTATGCTTAATGGCTTTATCATGCCACCTGGTTCTTTGCTTTTGTATCATGGTTGTTTGATGGATGGCTTCCAACCTCTTTTCATCCAATTCTTGAAGCTGTTGCAACCTAGTTGTCTGTGCATCAGTCAAGTCAAGGTTAACAGCTAAAGTAGTCCTTAAGGTTTTGATTTCAAATTCCACAGGAAAAACAACACTTTTACCATCAACTAATTCATAAGGTGAAAAACCCGTAGTATTCCTCCAAGTAGTTCTGTAAGCCCATAATGCTTCAGGCAACCTTTGAAACCAGTCCCTTTTATTTTCTTTTACTGTTTTTGTTAAAATGGCTTCTATGACTTTATTCGTACTTTCCACCTCCCCATTGGCGTGGGGGTGATAAGGTGTAGTCATTTTATGCTTAATGTGATATTTCTGAAGTGTATCTTTGAAGCCATGAGAATTAAAAGGAGTTCCTCCATCTGTGACTAGTTTTCTAGGCAATCCAAACCTAACAAAGATTTCTTCAAATAAAAAGGTTAAAACTAATTCTTCATTAGCTTTGAGGAGTGCCTTAGCTTCTACCCATTTAGTCATATAATCTGTGCAAACCAGTATATAAATTCTTTGATTGGATGGAGGATTAATGGGACCTAAAAAGTCTAGCGCCCATCTTTCAGAAGGTTCAAGTATTACCTGGGGATTAAGTGGCATTTCATCCCTGTGATTAGGCTGCCCCATTCTCTAATAGCTATCGCAAGCCCTAACATATTTCTTTGCATCTTTGAAAAGTGAGGGCCAATAATAACCCATTCTAAGAACTTTGTGTGTTGTTCTTTTATCAACAAAATGCCCTCCGCAAGAGCCATCATGACAAGCCTTCAATATATCATAAACTTCATCTTCTCTGATGCATCTCCGAATTTCATGATCGAGTCTTGTGTGAAAAAGACATCCACTTATCCAGCTGTACCTAGCACTTTGCTGAATAATATTTCTTTTTTCTCTGTGCGATAGGTGTGATGGTAGCTTTCCTGCAACTAAGTAATTAGCAATGTCTGCATACCAAGGTGAGTGAGAAGATACTGCAAATAAATATTCATCAGGAAAGGAATCATTTGGTGGAGTATTTTCATCAGTTTTTAGCCGAGAAAGGAAATCAGCAACTACATTTTCTTTACCTGGTCGATCTACAACTGTGATATCAAATTCTTGTAGTAGTAATAACCATCTAGTAACTCGAGCATTTTTAACTGGTTTGTTCATTAAATATTTAATGTCCGAGTGATTAGTATGAACAAAAGTAGTGTAACCGGTAATATAATGTCGAAACTTATTAAGAGCATAAATGACTACTAAGAATTATTTCTCGGTGACTGTATAATTAAGTTCGGCATGAGTCATATTTTTACTGATAAAATAGATAGCGTAGGGAAGATTATTTTCTTCTTGACCCAAGACAGCTCCAATTGCAGTATCTGAAGCATCAGAGGATATATGAAAGGGGAGTGCCCAGTCAGGTCCTCTTAAAATGGGAGCTGTAGACAATTGATGTTTAAGTTCATTAAATGCTTTTTGGCAATCATCAGTCCACCTAAATTTAGCATTTTTCATAAGTAACACAAACAAAGGAGAAGCTATTTTAGAAAAATCTTTGATAAATCTTCTATAATACCCAGCATGTCCTAAAAACTTCTTACATCAGTTTGTGTTTTAGGGATAGGAAGAGTCTGAATTACCTGTATTTTAGCTGGATCAACTTGAATTCCTAGGAATGAGATAAATTGTCCCAATACAATACCTTGATTCATCATCATATGGCATTTTTTAGTACTTAAGGCAAGATGTGCTTCTCTACATCGTTTAAGTACTTTCTCAAGGTTTTGTAATGCATCTTCAAAAGTCACACCATAAGGAGTAAAGTCATCCATAATTATTTCTAAGGAATCATTAAGCATATCAGAAAAAATCCCTATTACTGCTCTTTGAAATGTTGCTGGTGCATTACATAATCCAAATGGAAGAACTCTATAGGCAAAAGTCCCCCATGGACTAGTAAAGGTGGTCTTGTCTTGATCTTGGGGTGCAATCTTGATATGATTATATCCAGTAAATCCATCCAAAAAGGAAAAGAATCTCTTGCCTGCCAAATTGTCTAGTACATAATCAATAAATGGTAAAGGGAAATGATCTTTCTGAGTGGCCTTATTTAGAGCTCTATAATCTACACACACTCTCCATTTCCCATTTTTCTTAGGTACAATTAATAATGGAGAAACCCATTCACTATCAGATATAGGATATATAAATCCTGCATTCAGCAATTTTTGAAGTTCTTCCTTCACAATTTCCCTTAAATTGGGATTCATTCGTCGTTGGGGTTGATAGACTGGGTGAGATCCCTCTTTAATATAAATACGATGAGTACATAATTCAGGAGAGGTTCCCTTCATATCTGTGTAATCCCATTTGAATGCTTCTTTATTCTCACGGAGTAGCTTCATTAACTGTTGTGTTTCAGCATCTGTTAGGTCAGGGTTTATATTTAATGTTTTGCCAGGCTCGATTTCTACTATTATACTTTTGGAGGAGATGCCAGCTGATGTCTGAGATAAATTTTCAGTTTTAAGGTTTTGCTAAGATTCAGGTTTCAAGGTTGTAGTCAAGTGATCATATATTTCAGAATTAACCGAAGAAGGTTTAGAAATAAAATTGCTAATTAATTCATCCTCGGTTGAATCTTTAAGAGTTAAAGCTTGTCCGATAGTCAAAATGGGTTGGGTCTCATCATCCTCATAATCTAACCATACAGAGTTGTCATTATTAATCATAGGTGTAGCATGAGGGTAAAGAGTAAGCTGCTTGGTTTCATATCCATTAGAAATTGTCATTGAGCCTGATCTACAGTTGATGAAGGCATCTGCTGTAGCCAGCCAAGGTCTCCCTAAAATCAATGGATGACCCCCCAACTTTGTTTTAGTCTGTAATACAACAAAATCAGCTGGGTAGTTCCAAGATTCAACTGAAATTATTAGGTCTTCAATGACTCCTTCAGGTTTGATTGTGGAGTGGTCAGCTAGCTCTAGAATGGTTGGGGTTTCCCTAATTACATTCTTTAACTGCAATAATTGTGCGGTTTCAAGTGTCATAATGTTTATTGCGGCACCTAGATCTACTAGAACTCTAGAAATAAAAAAAATTCCAACCTGCACTGTGACCGTAGGATGACCAGGGTTACCATATTTCACAGGGGGGTTTTTACCTTTCATTAGAGCAGCTAGATCACCCATCACATGGACTGTGAGGGGATCTTTAGCTTTTCTTCCAGGTTTCTTAATGAAAATATCTCTAACAGTTCTAGCATAAATTGGTACATCTCTTAGTGCTTGTAAGAGTGGAATCTTAACATATAAATTCTACAATTCTCCTAAAAGGTTAAAAGCAGGTGGCTCAAGTGTTTTGGTAAGAGCCAGATGTTCAGGAAATGGTGGTTTTGCTGTTTCAACAGTCTTATTTGAGGATGATTCAACTATTTCAGCATTGTTATTAGATGACTTTTCTTTTCCAGTTTCTTCTTTATCAGAGTCAAAAGAAGTAATGTCATCAATAATGGGTTCAACTATCTTCCTAGAGCGTAAATGAATATCATTGCATTGCATAGGGAAAACAGGTTGGTTTTGAATATCAATTACCTACAGAGCTTTATTGTTATTTGGATTGGGGTTAGGTTGCACAGGCAGCTAGGGTCTCATTATCTGATTAATCGGTGGAGCATTTGATGGTAAGGAGAGAGATTGCTGATACTGGGGAAATTGGTTTGGGAATGGAATCTGCTGAGCTGTCCAATTTGGGTTCCATTGATTAAAATAGGATTGTTGTAGAGCCCAGGGATTCCATATTGTAAGATCAACAAAAGGGGGATTTGGTTGTTGCATGGGTGGGAAATTCATTTGATTAAAGGGTGGGTATTGCATTTGATTCAAGGGTGGGTAATTTGCTTGAAAAGGAGGATGATTGTTCCAACAATTAAATGACATGTTAGAATTCGTACCTTGTCCTCGTGGTTTCCATTTCCTCCTTTATGTCAACAAGTACACTGCTTCAACTTCTTCTTCAGTTGGATGCAGTGCTGCTTTTATTCCTGGCAAAGAAGGGAATTGTTGGGTCTCATGGTCCTTCTCACAAATGGTGCAAATTGGTACCTTATCCAGTGGACATTCCCTTAACGGGTGTTTTTCTCTGCATTTAGAGCGGAAAATAGCCAAAGCAGCTTCTGATTCTGCCTGCTTCTTTTTAACCTGCAAGGTATCAATTTGTGAAGCAAAAGAGCTTAACATTTCAGTTTTAAATTCTTCAAGTAAGTTACCTATTTCAGCCCGTGTTGCTCCTCCACTTGTTGATTTTTGGACTCTTGAGTATGTATTATCCTTGCTTTTTGGTCTGCTTGCTACTCCTCTTGAACATCTCTTACAGAGGTTGACAATCTCATCATATGATTCCCTAGATCTATCCCCTTTTCCAAGCATATTCAACATATCTAAACAATCATCTCGTACCCCTTTTAACAGTATTGACTTAAGAATGTCCTTACTCATATTCGGATGATCAGATCGCTGCAAATTATACTGTAGTCTTTCCACGAAGTCTTCCAGATTTTCTTCCTCCTTCTGAACCATCTTAAATAATTCCTCCTTCCTTTCTCTTGTTCGGTAATAGTCTTGGTATTTGGCCAAGAACGTTTCTTTCATTAGATCCCAAGTTGTGATCACATGTCTTCCCAGGCTCATGAACCATCTTAATGCATTTCCTTTTAATGTTTTTGGAAATAACTTCAACTTTTGAGGATTAGTCACATAATCATAACTCATACACAATATATCAAACTCAAACAAAAATTCATCAGGGTCTTCAGATGATAAACCATAGAAATTAGGTAGGGCTAATAAGGGAATGTTCTTCATAGGAGTTGCCCCTCTAGGAAGATCTTCAATAGGGAATTCTAAGGTGGAGAGGGAATTTTCCCCTCTTCCTTCTCTTCATCCCCCAACAAAGGGTCCTTCATTATTTCCTTCCATTGGTTGTTCCCCTGTCTCACTTGCTCGGTCTTCAGCGCTTTCTGTAGGGCTTTCAATATCCTGAACCGGTTCCTCAACTTCAATATCTTCTATTGGTTCCTCAATATCTTCCATTGACTCCTCGATTTTGTTCTACTGTCTCTTCGGCCCTTTCCAGTCCCAATACTTCCTCCGTTTCGTAGTCCGTTTGGAGAGAGTGCTGAGTCTGTGGCCTCTGAAAGCTTACCTTCTGAGATGTTTCCACTTTCGCAATAATGTCGTCAATGAAAGTTTTTCTTCCTCCTCTACCTTTACCCCTGCTGCCTGTAGGGTTAGATTTCTTGCGTCCTTTCATGCATCCTGTACATCTAAAGGAAAGTCATTAATACTTTTAAAATCTTCGGTCGCCTTCCCCGGCAACGGTGCCAAAATGTTGGTCACTTTAATTGCTTATTAATTTAAACAGTCGAGTGCCACATAAATTGTCAACCCGGGAAAGTTAGATTATTTCAAAGGTGACTACGTACTGTATTTACTCCATTTTAATAGCATTAAAAAGCTGTAGTATAAACAATTCACACTTTGTTAAACCTCTACTCTGTGTTACAGCAGTTATAGTCTGTTGCAGGAATTGAATAAGAACAGATAATTGATTAAAGAAAGTAAATCTGCAAAAAGGAAACAATGGTTTTCCTGTAACAAAGGATCAGGACCCTATCCCCCAGAGTAGGAACATTCAGCACCTACCTCTGTTATCCAGTTCACCAATACACTCTGTAAATCCTAATCACCGGTGAAGCACTCATGTACAACATCAATCGAAAAGAAAAACAGAGTCTTAGCAAAAGTAAATTATCATCAGAAGCAATGCTCATAAATGAGGTATAAACAGAATCCACACACAACAGAAAGAAGATGGGTGAATCTTGTAATGAAGGTGGGCCCTGTCCTTCTCACAAGATTCCCCAGGACATAGAAACTAAGTTAAAATACTCAGAATAGAATTTTATTCATCCGTCAATATAACATATTACAAGAAAGATTCAGTCGTGTCCTTTCGCTACAATCCATGTGTTACAGCTTGCTCATCCTATGTCCATCCCCTCTCTAATGTAGATGTCTCCTCTTTATAGAGGAGACATCTATTACAAAAGATTTTCAGTATAAATTCTAGTTCATCCCTTTGTACAAAAATAGGGAAATCAATTCTCGTTAATAGAATGTTGTTACAGTAATGTGGATCATGAACGTTATGACCAATGTAACAGTTTATTTAGATAATCGATCAGATTCGTTTGTTGTCACACTTCTGGTACACAAATATCAACTGTCTCCTTTGAGATTCATATGTTGTCCTTGTTGTTTCAGCTTCGAGGTTCGTGTTGTTTCCACTGTTTCAGCAACTGCAAAATATAGTCCTGCCAGCTTTAGGCAGTTTCAATAATTGTTCAGCAAGTTAGTCAACCTCAAGGATCAATTATAAAGATAGCATGATTATGTGTTGAATAATTAAACATATAGTAATGAGAAGAGTTACTGTATATCTTTAGGATGATTGGGTCAACATACTAACAAAGGCTTTCAACTATGAGTTGAAAAGGGTAATATTATGACAAAATATAGGGTCAAAAATAGACAATATGGGGTCCTAACAAAGTCCAACCAAAGGAACCTGTGAAGATAGAGTTTGAACTAAAGGAGGAAGAATCAGACTCTGTAGCAGAGGAGGAATCAGAATATGAAGAGCCACAAACTCCGGCTGTGAGAAGATCAATTCGAGAAAGAAGGCAGCTAGAAAGGTATAGTCCATCTGCTTTATGTTCAAATTTTTCTTTGTCCGTTACTGATGATGATCCCAGAACTATGAAGGAAGCAATGGATTCAGAGGATGGAAAACTCTGGAAAGAGGCCATGGTTGATGAAATGGCATCTTTGCACAAAAATGAGGCTTGGGATCTGGTGGAGTTGCCGGCTGGAAGAAAACCCATTGGCAGCAAATGGGTGTTCAAGAAGAGACAAATGCAGAAGGGAAGGTGGAGAAATACAAAGCTCGGTTGGTAGCAAAAGGTTATTCCCAGGTGCCGGGAATTGATTTTGGTGATATTTTTTCTCCTGTTGCCAAGGTAACTTCTTTTAGATTACTTTTATCTGTTGCCGCTGCTTTTGATTTTGAGGTAGAACAGATGGATGTGAAGACAACATTTCTTCACGGGGATTTGGAAGAGGAAATCTACATGAAGCAACCTGAAGGCTTTGCGGTGAAGGGTAAGAACGAACTAGTATGCAAGTTAAAAGAGTCTTTGTATGGGTTAAAACAATCACCAAGGATGTGGTATCAGAAATTTGATACATTTATACGGGGACTTGGCTTCACCAGAAGCAAAGAAGATTATTGTGTGTATTTTAAATTAATTGGTGACTGTGTTATTTATCTGGTCTTGTATGTGGATGATATGCTGCTTGTTGGAAATGAAAAAGAAATTATCGAGGATTTGAAGACCCAATTGTCCTAGAAATTCGACATGAAATATCTCGGTGCTGCAAATTATATTTTGGGCACGGAAATTAAAAGAGATCGGGCAAAGAGGAAGCTCTGGTTAAACCAGAAGAAGTATGTCGAGACAATACTGTAGAGGTTTAATATGCAGGATAGTAAACCGGTGAAGGTTCCTATTCCTTTAGGCATGAGGTTATCTGCTGAACAGTGTCCCCAGACACAAGAAGAGGAAGAGGACATGTCCCGTGTTCCATATGCAAGTGCAGTCAGTAGCTTGATGTATGCAATGGTCTATACTAGACCATACATTGCACATGCAGTGGGAGTATTGAGCAGGTTTATGTCAAAACCAGGGAAGGAGCGCTGGACAGCAGTGAAGTGGGTTTTTAGGTATTTGTGTGGCACTAGTGTTTATGGTTTGTGCTACCAAGGAAGACCAGGATTGGACAAAGTGTTGGATATTCATGGCTTTGTTGATGTAGGCTGGGCTGGAGATCTGGATCAAAGAAGATCTACAAGTGGGTATGTGTTTAACCTATTTGGACGTGCAGTCAGTTGGATGAGTAAGAAATAATCTGTAGTGGAACTATCAACTACAGAGGCAGAATACATGGCAACCACTCATGCAAGCAAGGAAGCAGTTTGGTTGCAGAGATTGTGTTCAAGTATGGGGTTAGTAC
>APFE031250462.1:322134-333695 GCA_000404065.3 Pinus taeda
CAAGAAGTTGACTTAGGAACAACCCTTTCAATACTTTGAAGCTTGCATGCCTCAATGGCAAGTTTCTCACTTTCGGCGACAGGTTTACATCAATGGCCTTCGACTGAGAGATTTTATGTGGTGTTTAACGTCAAGTCCTTTTTCACACCACGTGAATTGTACTGTAGTACCTTGAGGGTCAATTACATTATTGGTGATTCCTCTCACGCCTATTACAGCTTACATCATTGGCTGGTAATTAGGTGATGTCTTTCCATGTTCGACTCCAGAACATTTTTCACATGGATTGTTTGTACTCTGAGTGAAGATTGAACGAGTTTTGAAGATCCCGGATCTAGTTTCATCCATCCGGGCTGCAATATATTCAGGAATATAAAGACATCAAGTGTACCTCATTGTTGAACAAATGATCATCCAAATCAAAGGTTGATGAGTCCATATCATCAGTCTGTCACACAGACGATTGTCTGTCCTAAAGGAGGAAGAATCAGACTCTAAAACAGAGGAGGAATCAGAAGATGAAGAGCCACAAACTCCAGCTGTGAGAAGATCAGTTCAAGAAGGAAGGCAGCCAGAAATTTATAGTCCATCTGCTTTCTGTTCAAATTTTGCTTTGTCTGTTACTGATGATGATCCCAGAACTGTGAAGGAAGCATTGGATTTAGAGGATGGAAAACTTTGGAAAGACGCCATGGTTGGTGAAGTGGCATCTTTGCAAAAAAATGAGGCTTGGGATCTGGTGGAGTTGCCAGCTAGAAGGAAACCCATTGGCAGCAAATGGGTTTTCAAAAAGAAGACAAATGCAGAAGGAAAAGTGGAGAAATACAAAGCTCGGTTGATAGCAAAAGGTTATTCCCAGGTGATGGGAGTTGATTTTGGTGATATTTCTTCTCCTGTTGCCAAGGTAACTTCTATTAGATTACTTTTTTTTGTTGTTGCTGCTTTTGATTTTGAGGTAGAACAGATGGATGTGAAGACAACATTTCTTCACAGGGATCTGGAAGAGGAGATATACATGAAGCAACTTGAAGGCTTTGTGGTGAAGGGTAAGAAAAAACTAGTATGTAAGTTAAAGAAGTCTCTATATGGGTTAAAATAGTCACCAAGGATGTGGTATCAGAAATTTGATACATTTATATGGGGACTTGGCTTCACATTAAGCAAAGTAGATCACTGTGTGTATTTTAAATTAATTGATGACCATGTTATTTATTTGGTCTTGTATGTGGATGATATGTTGCTAGTTGGAAATGACAAAGAAATTATCCAGGATTTGAAGACCCAATTGTCCTCCAAATTCAACATGAAAGATCTTGGTGCTGCAAACTATATTTTGGGCATGGAAATTAAAAGAGTTTGTACAAAGAGGAAGCTTTAGTTAAACTAGAGGAAGTATGTCGAGATAATACTGTAGAGGTTTAATGTGCAGGATAGTAAACCGGTGAAGGTTCCTATTCCTGTAGGTGTGAGGTTATCTGTTGAACAGTGTCCCAAGACACAAGAAGAGGAAGAGGACATGTCCTGTGTTCCATATGCAAGTGAAGTTGGTAGCCTAATACATGCAATGGTCTATACTAGACCAGACATTGCACGTGTAGTGGGAGTATTGAGCAGGTTTATGTCAAAACCAGGGAAGGAGCACTAGACAACAATGAAGCGGGTTTCCAGGTATTTGTGTGGCACTAGTGATTATGGTTTGTGCTACCAAGGAAGACCAGGATTGGATAGAGTGTTGGATATTCATGGCATTGTTGATGCAGTCTGGGCTGGAGATCTAGATCAGAGAAAATCTACAAGTGGCTATGTGTTTAAACTATTTGGAGGTGCAGTCAGTTGAATGAGTAAGAAACAATTTGTAGTGGCATTATCAACTATAGAGGCAGAATACATGGTAGCCACTCATGCAAGCAAGGAAGTAGTTTGGTTGCAAAGATGTGTTCAAGTATGGGGTTAGTATAGGAAGCTATAAGGATAGACTGTGACAGCCAAAGTGCAATTTTCTTAGCAAAGAACCCTGCATATCATTCAAACACAAAGCACATTGATGTTCAGTATCACTTTGTGAGGGATATGATAGAAGACAAAAAGGTGTTGCTGGTAAAGATGGAGACTTCAAAGAATACTGCAGATGCATTGACAAAATCTGTGAGCTCTAAGAAGTTCTCTTGGTGTAGAGAAACAATGGGCATTTCAGGGCTGGAAAAATGACTAAACTCTCTTGTGGCCCCCTATGGAAAGAAAACAACAAGTGGAAGAATGTTTAGTTGTGTTATATTCTTTCTATGACTAGTCCACGTAGTTAACCGAGGGGTTAGAGGGGGGGCAAAGCACCCCCTTCGTTGCGTTGATTGTGTAGCGGGGGGGGTCATAGGGGGTTTGAGGTGTACCCGTAACCCCACTTTATGGGGTCCGAGGCAGCACCCCAGAAAATTTTGGTTTTGGACCCTATGTTAGGTTGGGCGGACCCACCTATGGTTTTGTGCATGATTTCTGCACATGTTTTTTTGGACGCAATGGTTTTCGGTCCATGGTTTTGGACGTGATGGTTTTCAGTCCATGGTAGTGGATGCTTCAGCATGTATAAGTATGTATTGTAACATTGAAAAGAAAATAATGAAAAATCAAGCTGGTAGTCTCAGTTTTGGGATCCAGGGGAAAATCTCTATGTTTATGTGTTTTATGTGTTATGCTCTCGCATTGTATATTTTCTGTGTTTTAGAATTCATATGCAGGTAATTTCTGTACGAGGTTAAAACCTACATTGCCTGCTTCTTAAGAAAAAACATAGTTTTTGGTTGTTCTCTATTTCTGAAGTATTGTCTCCTTCTCCAGCTTGGTACTCACATATAGGAGGAGTGATGAAATTTCAGGGAGAATTGAGCTTAAAAGAAAGATAAAATGCATTAAAAAGTCTACCTATTTCTTAAAGAAAAACACAGTTTTTTTCCTTTGTTTCATGGTTTTTGAAAATTGTTGTCTCCTTCTCCACCTAAGGCATTCCAAAGAGTCTAAACATAATTACAGGAGGACTTATGTGGAAGGAACCTTTAAACTCAACCAAGCTACATGAACACCCCGAGGTAGTAGCCCTTTTTACCATAGCCAATTGGATGCCATTCTTTGAAAAAGTTCGAGGGTATGATGAAGAAGTAACAAAGGAATTTGCCCTGTCCTTGATACCTCACTCAAAAACCCATGCCACTGTTAGCTTCAGGGGTCTCACGATGGAAATCACCCCAGAGTTCATCACTAGGGTTACCAGTCTTCCACTTGGACTACTCTAGAGCAAGGAGGAAAAACCATTGGGTCAAGTTGCCATGAAAACCTTCTTCCAGCCATATGAGCATCCTATAGAGGACAAAAATGGCATCAGGAGAACAAGCATACCTTACCCTTGGGATGAGGTCAGTTATCAGATCATCAAATACAGCTCCTGTGAAGGAAGGTACAGCATAGTTTATGGGTACCATTTTAGATTTTTGCATGAGTGATCCGAATTCAAACAGGAATGCAACAAATTACAGAGATAACCATAAACACAAAGATGCAGTGGAAATAATACTTCATTTCATTAATGTAAAAAACTAAGATATGCTTACAAACAGAAAAATGGAAATGAACAGATAGGGCGATGGTAGCTTATCTCTGAGAAGAGATGTGGCGGCTGCATGCCTCTGAATTGTGTTATGATGTGGCTCAAAGGCCTATTTATTGTTAAGAAACAATGGAAAACCCTTCACCTCCCAAAACCTAACCCTAGTAGATGAAACACCAAATTGTGGGCCCCATTTGGGTAAATTTGTACATCAATTTCTTAGGGTCGTAACTTTGGCATATGATCTCTATTTGATGCATACAATAGCTCATTAGAAAGATATATCCGAGCACTACCACTTTGGGATGGTCCATGTTGCTCCCAGATTTCCCAAAAAAATCGTCATTTAGGGCCTCAAAATGGCTCCGAAAGTTCAGGATCCGAAAAACTGCTAAAAATAGTAAACTGTGCTACAATTTTGGAAACTGAAAAAACTGAAAGAGACAGTTGTGGGGGTCCAAATGGGATAGGTGGGTGGCCACGAAAATCCACCTGAATCATTCCTCCCCCCTTAGGAAGCAATGGTCCCCATTGCGTTGAGTTCCTCACTGAGATGAGGAAGCTTCTGCTGAGCTGGGTCTCTGGTGAGTTGTTCTGCAATCTCTAATGTGTCCAGAAATGGTGGGAAGCATGGTCGACGGCGGTCCACATTGAACACTCGATGCAAGTGAAGGAATGGAGGAATGTTGTGCTTCAAAGAATTGTTGCTCGTACCCTTGGTACTGGTGTAAGGACCATGTCGGAGTGGTCTGAGTTTATGACGGGTTCTGGTAAGGCATTCTCTCTGCCAATGTAACCAAATTTTGTCACCCACCTGAAACTTGTGTGGTACCCTTATGGGTGAGGAGAAGTTGTTCCTATGTTCTATCATGACCATATCCTTTTGTTGCTTCTGCTGCGTGGAGGAACCCTTCGTGGGTGTCATGGATGTGGCAACGACCTTCCCCTTACTTTGGGAGTGAACTAGACAGAAAATAAATTTCCTAGTCTATGAGCCTTTCTTAGCAGCGATCAAAGAAGTGGCGGTAGGTGGGGCTACCTCTAGTATCCTGTATAATGAATTATTCAAAGAAATAATGACAGTGTGAGGCCTTGACTCATACACAGCATGTCGCCTCCACAAGTATGGTTGGCCTAATCGTACATCACAAACATCCAAAGGTGTAACATCACACAATACCTCGTCTGTGAAGGGCTTGATGTTGTAGGGAAGGCGACACTTGAAGCCACCCAATATTGTACAATTGCGGGTGTGGTGTAGTCGGTAGGCCCAACCGCTTCACAATCTCTGTTGAAATGAGTTTCTTTTGGCTTCCACTGTCGATAATGAATTGTAGTGGCGAACCCTTCACCCACATCTGTGAGTGGAAAATACGTTCCCCCTCCTCTAGATCTTTGGGTTCATTCTTCTCGATCTTGGTGGTGGCAACAATGGTGTTGGGATCCGCATCAATGATCTGCTTCCCTTTTCCATTCCCCTTTGCGGGTTCTGGCTCAGGGTCGAAACATGCATCTAATTCGGAAGCCTTCAACTTGGCCACCAGTGACTGCTTGGTCTGACACTCACTTGTGTTATGAGTGGGACTCTTGTGGAACTCACACCACTTTCTTGTGTCCTTCTTTGGCTTCGTGGTGTTGTTCTTTTCTTGCAGCTTCAATGGGTTGTCTTGGGTCACCTCGCCTTGGCTTTGTCCTTTGGGCTTCGGATTTGCGGAACCAAAGTCTCGCTTCTTCTGTTTGAACTTTTGCTCGATTTTGACAGTGTATTGGTATGTCGTGCCGAGTGAGGAGATGTTCAGGAAATCCATCTCTTCCTGGATGTATCTGTGTAGGCAGCCGTGGTATTTGAGTACCAAAGGCAGATCAGAATCTTTGATACCCATCTGTGTGCAAAGGGTATGAAAAATGTTTGTGAACTCTGGCACATCTTGATCTCGTCCCTGCCATAGTGTGGTCCTGTTGTGGCCAGCAACAACCCCCTTTATTATTTAGTGTTATTACTAATACTAAATAAGTGGGGGCCCTTAGTTAAAAAATTTAAAAATCAATTTGTGCTTGTATTTCTTTTTTTCAATAAACTCACCATCATAAACTTAGGGAAATACCCTTGAAAAATCTAAAAAAGCTTAAGTTTTATGATAAGGTAAGATAAAATCACTCCTTAAGAAATATCGCATCGCAAAAAGGATAATGGATACCTCCTTACAAGCGGAATTCTAAGATTACGAGATCACAATGCGAAACTTCATCACATCGAATGCATCAAATATCACTTACGCTGAAAAACCTCAAACTGCCAATATGCGATGGCACATATCGTAAATCGCATTTCGTAGAAAACACATTAACAGATGATTGTCATATGCTACGCTCCAGCAATATTGCGTTGTTGCGATAGAGCGATAGAGCGATATAGTGATATTGCGATGTTGCGATCTGCGATATTGCAAAGCAAATCGCAAAATCGCTTCATTGCAGATCTTTTGGGCTCGTTGTTCGAAAAAGTATTTTCCATAAACCAAGACCTGGTTATGCGCTTTAATGCTAATTAATGAGTTAGTTGCCAATTAGAGGCTTTCCTCTTCAAGAGGTTTTACAGGTGACTGAGCAATTAGAGGCTTTCCTCTTCAAGAGGTTTTGCCCAGAAGTTTGTAGGAAAGAACGCTAGAGGTAAAAAAAATAAAAAATAAAACTTGAATCCTAAAACCAATGGTATTTGTTACAAATATCTTCAACATGGTATGTATATATGCTCAGCAATTGCAAACAGGCTGGAGACAAAAGGCTCAAGAAAAGGCAGAATCAATCAAAAGATTAACTAAGTTGAATTGGGATTCTTACTGGGCATATTTGGTAAAACCACATAGCGAGTGCATGACTCTCAAATGTGCCATTAATTCTGCCGAGAAGATGGCGCCAGCTCTTGCTGATTCCATTTTCGCAGGACAGTTAAAGTCTGAAGTTGGCCAGCCAACTCTTCTCAAGCAAATGTTGAACGCTTGCGATTTCAAGGAACAGATACAGAAATAGTTAGTTGTTATTTTTAGTTTTAGATTCAATTTTAGTATTAATTTTTCTTTATTTTTGCCTGAAATGAGGATGGTCATTTAAACTGTATCCTACATTTTTGTAATAAGTTATTTTTAGATTAAGTTAGTAGTATTTAAACCCTTCTCATGCATTTAGAGAAGGGTCCTAAAATTTGTCAAAAACTCGTCCTCAGAACATGCACTTTTGCACCCTCTTAGGAGGTTATGATGAATGAATGGAACAAGATTTATTGATATCTGCATTTAATATCTACTATTGATGTTGTACTTTTGTACTCTTAGTGGATGTTGGATTAAGAAGAGATAAATCATTATCGCTTGAAGCTCATGAGTAGAACTAGTTAGAAATGGTACTTTTATCTCTTAACTATTTCTTCCTTTGTGTTAAAGTGATATTTATGTTCAGTTGTTTATATATTGATGCATGAATGCTTGAGTTTTCATTTGGCACTTCTGTACAGTGATAGCTATTTATTTATGCTTAATGTATGAGTAGCTTATTATGCGATATGTTTTTCACAACTGTTTCGTCTAATTTTTTATACGAAGTGGTTTATCTCTATTGAATTATTTTCTCATAACAGTTGAATGATCTTTATTACCAATTGTTATTTTAAATCATTTTAGATAGCATAACGGAAAGATTTCATCCCGGGTTAGTGTAGAATAAGATATTTTTGTTTATTAGAATACAATTGCATGTTATTAGATTAGAGTTAGAATAAAAGCATTTCACTTAGGAACTTTTAGAAAGGAAATATCAAATCTCAACACACACACACATAAATTTGGAAACTGGTCCCATATCCCCAGTCAGACCCACTATACCAAACGGAAAAGGAGCTGCTAACCAAGGTATGGACCGGGTGGGTATCCCCCTTGTTGTAGACCTGATTTTCGGGGCTTCAACATATTTGGTGCTAGAAGGAGGGCCCCGAACTATGAATGACAAGTAAGTCTAAATCTAAATACCATTCTGAGAGTAAATCGCCCTCACCATATCCTCCGACTTCTCCATCGCACTTAGAATTTTTAAATCTATAGCCAGAAGTCAAAAGAACAATAGCCGCTGCTACAAATCCTGACATTTCAAAACAATCTACTATTGAACCTCCTGAAGTTGAATCTTTGATCCATAAACTTCAGCGATTTTCTATATCATCTCAAAGATCTGATAAATCTCAAGGTAGCATGACTTCGCAATATAACCCTGCTCATCCTCTTACCAGATTAAAGAGCGAAAAGTTTGGTGTTCAGCCAACTGACTTACCTCTACCTACAAGGAAGAGAGCAACGAAATCACCTAAAGGGTCTAATAGCGATACTCTTTCATCATCATCATCCATCTCAACCTCTCCACCGCGAAGTCAACCATCCACTCCTCCACTTCAGATTTTTGTCCACCAGTCCACTAGAACTTCCACATCTCCTTCTCAATCATCTAGAGTCGTAATATCCTCATCTTCCCAACCGCAAGGATCATCTTCTGTGCTTTCCTCTGTTAGTAGTTTATCGATGGCCCAATCTCCATGGAATAACCCAGGAGCAGTCTTAATGCCTATGCCCTTGAGTCAGATACCGGCCCATCCTGAAAAATGGCTGCCTAAGTTTAATCCTGAAGCAGGTATGCTAGCGGAAGAACATGTAAATAACTTTATGTTATCCATAAATCTCAATGGAGTTACCAACGAAGACACTGTAGTCTGAATTTTTCCTTATACTCTGCAAGGAGCAGTTGGATCATGGTATTTCTCATTACCGCCTAGATCTATCACTAGTTGGGATATCTTCTGTTATCACTTAGAACTAAAAGTTTGATGCATATAATTGCCTGTCCTAGTTTGATGACAAAGGTCTGTTTTAAAGTTGATTTCATTTTATTTTTCTCACTTAGGATTTGGAGTTTTAAAAGTTTTTAACTTAAATCATACTCCACTCCTATTGGTTCTCCTCCACCCATCATTGTTCCATAGTCATGTCTTGTCTTGTCCGAGTCACCGTGTCTTTTAGTGATTTCGCAGCGTAATCTCATTTGCCAATTTCGCAGCGCAATCATGGTTTAGCAGTTTCGCAGCGCGTCATGATTAGGCAGTTTCGCAGCGCACCATTATAAATTATAACTAACACCACTACGAAATCATGGATTCGTGCATTTCGTAGCGAATCTTTCCCGAAATGTCAAGTCCGTAGGTGAGTCATCATTTGTGTCTACTCATGTCAGTTTGTGTACCTCTTGTATCATGTTTGAACGTTCATTTGCCACTATTCCACCAATAGACTGTTGATATGCACAGAAATATCATTCCCAAGAGATTTTACCGTGCATGGACCTTAATGATGGTCGTAAGTGCTGCATGAGTGACCAGTCTGCCTGATTATGTATTGAAGTGTTTCAATTTGAATTTCAAGCGAGGCTGATTTCAAGCGAGCCTGATTACAAGCGAGGCTGAATTAAAAAAAAGGAGATGAATCACCATCCCGACCGGAGCTGTTAGAATTTGGGTGTGAAGATCTCAAAGGAAAAAATGGAGAGAAAAGAGCACAGATCCGGTAAATGTCATAGGAATGAACCTGAAGGCCTGGACATAGCGTTGAGGGATGAAGGCGTGAAGAAAGCGTTCAAAGATGCCGGGTGCTGGAACTTTTGCAAAAAGATACAAGGGGGACATGCACAGGTAACTAAGGAATTTGCGCTAAACTTCACTGGTTTAAATTCAAAGATAGCCATGCTAGAAGTACAGGTTTCTCTAGAAGTAATAGCTGTTGTAACAGAGATCCCAAGAGGACGGGAAGAATGGTTTAAAAATTTTAAATTTGATATGAATCCTTGTAAGGAGTTTTTAAAGGAGGCATATGTAAATTAAGACTTAACAAAAGCAGTGCCCAAAAATTATGTCAAGGAACATTATGCTCTTCTTCTCACCTGCATACAGAAATATTTGACCTGTGAAGGAAGGTACAATAAGGTCTATTATTACCATTTTAAACTGCTCTTGCATTTCACCGGGAAAGTCTCCATAGACATTCCTTTTTATTTATTTCGCAGTTTGAGTAAGGTTTGTGATAAGGTGTACTGAGGAAAGAGGATTGTGAAACCTCTTTATTTCATCATGGTTTGATTAAGTTGCTAGTTTTAGATGGCCTCCAAAAGATAAGCAGAGACTGGAATTCGTTTATTTTCATGGCTGGATTCCAAAGCAAGACTGGCCTTACTCCACAGCCAGCTAGAGAATTCACCATAGCTTAGCTTCAAAAGGAAGTAAGAGATAAAAAGCAAACCAAGTCACAGCTAAGAAAACCAGTGAAGCCACTAATCATTCAAGAACAACCTCAGCAATCAACAAAGGAAAAAACTCAGGGTAAGAAGACTATACCTGAAACAAGCAAATCTGAAGCAGTCTCAAGGGTAAGGACAAGAAGCCAAATAAATAAGGAAAAAGGTAAAGCTATAGCTATTGAAGAGAGCCCAGTGTCTAAGGCAAGCTTGAATGATTTATTACAGGCCATTGAATTCGAGCAGTCTGAACCAGTTCATATGTTGATTGACACAGTCACCTGCAAGAAGTTAACAAGAAGTCTAAAGCCTCAAAAAGGCTTAAATTCGATGAGCCAGGTGAAGAATTTATTTTTAAACCCAGAAGACCTATTACAAGGAAGCAAGTAAAGGAAGCGCTGCCAAGAACAGAGGAAACTGGGAAAGTTAGGCAAAAAGATACAAACAGAACAGTCATCACATCTCAAGGAGATTATATAACAGACATGAAAATCCAAATAGAAGCAACTGAAGATGAGATTAACCAACTGAAGAAAGCTGCTAGAGACCTGAAGGCATAGCTAGGCCAGTTACCTACTAAATGAATTTTCTTTTCAAGAAAGGTTTTGTTCCAAATTTTTGTTAATTTTGCTTAGTCTTACTGTTTTGAAGACATGTAAATCCCTGCTATACATATGAAAACCAAAGGGAGTTTTTGGCAATCAGATCTTTGGGTGATAAAGATTTCGGGTCAAAAGCAAGTTGTTTTAAATAAAACAGCAGTTTCGTAGCGCGCTACGAAACTGATGTAGGTGATGATTTTAACGCAGACCGGCAGTTTTGTATTATGAACGGGAATTTTGAAAGAGAGACACCTAAAGGGTACGCAAGACATCAGATGGAGCTACAATAGCCATTCAGACCAAAACAGGTGTACATTTAAAAAGGTGAAATATTTTAACCCAAGTCTAAATTTCTGTTATAAAGTCCCTTTATCACCGTTCAAAGGGCATTAAAAGATTTGCATACAAGGAGCTTTTTCCTGCACACATGTACATCAATGCAGCCTACAGCACATCAAAAACGTGGCAGTGTTCCATATCTTGGGTTATTAGAGGCTGGAAACATGTTGTTATACATTCGAGCAAATTGAGGAAAACAGGAGCTGAGAAGCAAGGGAAATATCCTAATACTACTGGGCAGTTAAAGATTCAGCGTTCAAGGTCAATATGGAGTATTAAACATCTAGCTTATCCAAATCGAAAGAGGACCACGTGTCAAAGAACAAGGAGAAGCTACTATTGAATGGAAAATAGAGTTAGAGTCATAGTTAATTTAGAACTCTTTAAAATTCCAGTCAGCACTTTATTGTATTTAATAGTTAGTTAAATAGCTGATAGGTGTCATTAGAGATAAAGATCGAGTTATTAAATTCCCCTCATGCTTGAGGAGTAAGCTCGAATTAGTTAGAATAAGGATTCTATATATAGTTCAAACAGCAATGTAATGGGGGTTGGAAATTTTATAACAGAGTACTGTTTTGGCTTATGTAAAGACAGAGTTCAGTAATATAAGTTGGCTGCTTTTCTTCTCAGGATTCATGAAGGATTTCCATGTTCAGAATTTGTGATTTTATTCTTTCCTTAATGTCTTTTACAGTTGC
>APFE031250490.1:0-10826 GCA_000404065.3 Pinus taeda
GTATCGTGGTGCCGTGTAAGCTAGTAAGGAAGCCTTGTGGCTTCGTCAGATCCTATCAGAATTGGGCTTTGAGCAGCAGCATCCGACTACACTTTGGGGTGATAATCAAAGTGCCATTCAGCTTTGCAAAGATCCAGTTCAGCATCAGCGCAGCAAACACATTGAACTTCACATGCACTTCATCAGAAACCTCATTCATGACCATGTTCTTGAAGTGCAATATTGTTCAACAGATGATCAGGTTGCAGACATCCTCACAAAGGCTCTCACAGAGGCGAAGTTCACTAAACTTCGATATATGCTTGGAGTTCAGGAAGTTGTCACTAAGGGGGGATAGGCTCTAGTGCCTCCTTCCTTCTCCTATTGTGTCATATTTGTAAATCCCTCAATCCTATCCCAAGCTGTTCTTAAGGGGGGATGTTAGGATATTCCGACACATAGGAAATAGTTAAGTTCAACTTGGTCTAGTATAGAGTTAGGTATAGAGTTAGGTAAAATGTGTTTCTTTACCGTTGTACATTTTGTAACTTACAATCCGACGGTCACGATATGTAGTGATCCGACGGTTCATTCTCTCCTCGGTATTACCGACACTTGATCCGTGGCTTGACACCCGATTGGTCCATGAATTCTATTTAACGCGCATGGAGGGTCATTTGTAGGTTAACCGTGCATGAGAGAAGCTTATGTAAATTTTCATTCTTTTATTAATAAATTGCCTGTAGTAGCCACGTTGGCGCAGGCCATGGACTGTTTCCCTCTCTGAGGGTTTTAACCACATTAAAATACTGGTGTATTGATCTTTGATCTGTTTGTGAGCGGTGTCCTTCTGGTGTTCTGTCTGAGGAACTTACCCTGTATATTCCTACACAAAGGGGAGGTGTAGTGTGATACAAAGTCACAATAGCATTATTTCTTCAATAGAGCGGATGTATGACTCAAACATAGGATTTGACAAAACACAGTCACGCCAAAAATGTGTAATCCATGATTGTAGGAGGAACGATATTACCTTACTTTGAGTCTTTAGTAGTCAATCCTCAATGCACTGGTGTTCATAGCTTTCAAGCTATTCCATGCTCACTGCTCAGTCTCTACACTCACTGCACCAACTGAAATACTATTCATAAATACTATTCATAACCGAGTAGTTTGATGGAAACCAATATAATCACACAATCATAACGCAGGTGGATGATACTATAGCACCAACATGAGAAAATATATTGTCCGTTTCAGCTCTGGAACACGTCCTGGCTGGTAAAAGTCGTTGATACAGTCAACATGTAGTGTAGCACCTTGAGGTTCAGAACTCCACGCAGTCATCATACAGATGGATAACCTATTTGATGCGCCACTCAAAGGTTCGACGGGGAAGCCATTCTCCAAAACCATGATTTCGACCGCAATTTCAAGCATCAATCAGTGGGAAAATGTCTACTAGCAGGCACTATTGAATCACTATTTCCATCCATAAAGCCTATTGACAGAATTAGCATTAGACCTAAATTGGTTATGCTGGAGAAACTGAGCCATGAACATAAATATTCAATAGCAGGTGATTAGGTGAATGGGTCAGCTTGCTGAGTAAGCGTTGAGTTTCTCAGAATCTCTGCAGAAATTATGCCACCCAACTAAACTTCCAGCAAAAGACTAACTGCTACAAACTATAAATTTTTCTGTTACAGATTAGCTGATAGTTAGCTGAAGGCCATAATTTTCAGGCGTTTCAAAGACTAGTAAATTTTCAGCGAAATCACGGTCACTTTTTCCAAATTTACCAGGACTTTTCTGAGATTTCAAAGAAATTGATGTTCCCTGATAGAGAAAACCATGATTTCCATAGTGGATTGATAATAGGAACAGGAACACATCGAATAAGTTTCAAAACACTGGAAGCAGATTGCTAATTGTTCTCCTATCTAGTGAGACTCTTCAAACACCCCAGATTATAACGCTTGCCATAGTAAAGAAGGCAAATATGCTAAGTTAATTATTTCTTCAAAGCATCCATTTTTGCTATTTTTTATACTTTAATGCCTAACTAAAATCTGGCTGACAGAGGGTGGAAAGTCGTAGATCTGAGTCGCTAAGTTAAGCTCAAATTTGGTTAGCGGAGGGGCAAACCTACACCAATACCAAGGCAAAGAGAGGGATAGCAAGCTTCTACTCTTACAAACGTTTGGAAAGGCACAACCAACAAGGAGGAGCATTCAATTCTACAAGGGCCACAAAAATTAGTGTTTGTGAGTGTTGAGTGTTAAGTACTGAGAAGCACTCGTGGCCAAATAATTTATATACCAGTGCTAGTAGCGTAGGTCTAATAGTAGAATAAACATAAAGGCCACAGAAACAAGTGGCACACTTAAGATTGAGTAGGTTAGGAACGTAGTAGCTCTAATACCATGTTAACACACACATGACAGAGACAAAATAGGAAAGATAAACATGAGATTGTATCTATTATTTGACAATGATATACATTTATAGTACATTCATGTGACCGTTGCGTTCCACATCCCAAGGTCTCTTGGACTCTCATTGTTGTTCACATTTTACACCAAACCATAGAGGATTAGGTATCCAACATTCCCCCCCTTAATCTGAAGGGGTATGTATGAGTCCAAGAAGGTATTTGTAATACAAAATGTGCAAAAATGCATGGCACCACTAGGCTGAATGTGCTCTCTAAAATGTTGGTATAAGAGGGGTGATTTAAGGATGACCACCAACACTGGAACACTTAGTGCAGTTCCCAGAACTCTTCCAAGTATGGCATGAAGCTCAGGTCTTCTGCTAGAGGAGGTGATCCTGACATTTTGAAGAGGGAAACCTTCAACCATGAAAGGGAGGTCTCACCCCGCATAAAAGGATAACCTCAACCTGAAAAGGGAGGTCTCAACCTGTAATGGATTAAGGATGACCAACAACTCTGGAATGCTTAATGAAATTCCTAGAACTCTTCCAAAACTCGTAAGGGGTTGAATTCTTCTGCTAGAGGAAGTGTCCCTAATTCTTTGAAGAGGTATCGTTGACTGTAGGCATGTGTAGGGGCATCTTTGTCTCTGGCTATAACTCTGAATCTGGTATGGCAGGTTGTGGCTCAAGCTCGCTTGATGTGGCTTTGAAGCTTGTAGATGACCATGATTTCCCCCCTATGAGATATAAGGTGAGATGATGGAGAAAACTCAACTTCAAGACTGTTCAATACTCTAGAACAAGTTCTCACATATGACTGGTTTATCTTCTTGGTTGTTGATGAACATTGCCAAGAAGAGATCCATCCAAGATGAATCTTTGTTCTTGCAAGAGGTTTTTTTTTGAAGAATATGTTTGAAGAATGTATGGTTTTATGACAATTCTTACATGGATGAAGATCAAAACAATGATCTTTCATATGGCCAACTCGGTCACAATGTTGGCATTTCACAATCTGTTGTTGTTGCTATGGAAGACGGGCAGAATTTGGAACAACTGAAGGTGAGCTATCATTAAGAAAGCTAGCATTCTAAAACTAGATGGGCTTTGAGTAATCTGAAATACGCAAGGACACGTCCTTGTCATATCCAAGACCAATTTTGTGCTTGTTGTAGACTAGCTCTTCCCAAGGTCTGATGACCGACTTGGGAAGTGTAGACTAAATTTCTACATCTGCATGTACAACTGTTGCTTCATTGGGTACTAAATCTGAATGAACATCAACAATATTGACTTGCTTCTGATGGGAGTTTATCTCAATGTTCTGAATAGAATGATGTTTATTATGTTGTAGCTCTTCTTGTTGAACTTTGTCTCAAGCTGCAAAAACTCAATATTCTCTTGTGCATTTTGTAGACACATTTTAATATTGGAAAGAGAGGTTTTGTTGATCTTAAACATCTCATTAATAGTGGAATGTATTAAATTATTCAGTAGTTTCATACATGATCCATTCGATACATTTCAAATCAATATAGTCAGAGAAATGGTGTTATCTTCAACTACAAATTGACCTATAAAATGATAAGTAATTGAAACTATTATATGAGTAACAAGATACCAATACCAAAAGTCAATGTAGCAGATAGCCCAATACCAATTTCAATGCAGCAAATGACTTGCAGCTTCAATGCACTTACTTCTCAAACTACTCACAGTATGCAAAAGAAGAGCCAATCTTCGACTTTCTTTACAAATGAAAATTTTCTGATAGTTCTAGAGCCTAGTTACAAAACATTTTTTCATTCAAGATTCACAAATGCAATCATCTTTATAACTTAGTATGCATAGATATGACACACACCAAAGCCGACATTGATAATCTGAGTAATAGCATCTGTAATAGACTGAGTTCTGGCACCCAATCTCATTAGCTCATCAAATTTACCCCAAGTTTAAAGAGTAGCATTCACTGCATTAGAAAATTAACATGGTTCTAATATCAGGAAAAACTATATTTGGAGAAGAAAGAGCTTGATGTTGTTGGTACAAGCCACTCATCACTTGGAAAGCAATTCAACTCTAGCCACTTGATAATACAACAACTACTCACAACTTAGTGATGACAGATCCAATAACTTAATGTACTCAGTGTTCACAAATTTCACACTCCAAATAGGAATATGGTTAGTCCATCATTCATACATCCACAAGTCCAACATTAACAAACTACATCTCCATGCCATTCCACCATTCTTAAATAAAAGTGACAACAATTTATTCACATGCACTCTTCCCAACAACTATTTCTTCCCACAACAATGATTTCTCAAATTCTGTAAGCCTCCACTCGCATATTCAACTTTACTTGTACAAATTTAGGAACACTAAATAATAGAATCATTACATCACTAGAAAATGCTACTCACAGAACAGTCATCATGGCCATGCCAAATAGTTTCACTGAGAAGGTTTGCAACATACAAAATTGTCAATTGAGGAAAGTAGTTCTCCTCTTTAATAGGTATCGTATTTGTGATAATAACCTCCTGGAAAAGACCCCAGACAGCCTTTAAAGTGCAGAAGGACTAAAAACGGCATGTGTGTAGCATGCATAGACTTCTCTGGCACCCTCTTCATGTAACAATGCAGCTCCATTTGTAATTTTCCCAATAGTATCAATCATGTCATCAAACATGACAACAACTTTCCCTTTCACATCACCAATCAAATTCATAACCTTAGAAACATTGCAGGCTTGACGTCTTTTATCTACAATAGCCAGAGGAGCATCACATAGTTTCTCTTGGCAAAATCACGAGCACGTTTTGGAAAAATCACGAGCACGGGCAACACCACCAACATCAGGTGGTACAACCACCAAATTGAAGCTCGCAATGGAGATTGATAAGTCTATAGTTGAGAGTGGTGACAGATGACTGCTTGCAAAATACAGGCAATCAATTTACATCATTAAACAAACTCTTACTTTGTACTCGTTTGATGAAGTTTCTTTCAATTTCAATGGTGGGAATGACTATGATTTTGCTACATCTTCTACGGGTAAGATATGCTTCTAGTGAATTTTAATCACTAGCGATGCAGACGATTCACTTTTCTTCAAAGAGTTCCATAAATGAAACAAGCCCGGAAATAACAAAATTAAAGCCGCATGAATCGAATCCAAGATCTTATATTTTCTAAAAGCTTTTTTTGACAGATGGGAAGAGGAAGCCGATGTCAGTGACTGCTCGAAATATTGTTATATACTCGAAATTTTCTGGTAGTGAATTTAAAAGTGGTGATGGATCTGAATACGTAACATTGAGGGTGTCAGTTCCTCTGATACCAACAGTGTAAGGGTTGGCACGTAGAGAGGATTTCTTTTTTAAGGACAATTTCAAGGAATTCTGAGGAAGTGCTCTTGGGGTTAAAGAGTAATTACAGAAAACCAAGCTTGGTTGAAAAAATGATCTATGTAGCATAATGGACTGATGAATTCTCATAGATAATAATTCTGAGCAGAAGAGACCAACATTATGGTTCTCGACATCTTGTTGGCAGAGAAAGGAAAAAATTCAATGTAGAAATGAATATCTTAGGAAGATAGATAAAGCAGGTGAGCGTTGCCAGCAGAAAGGTACACAGAGGAGAGGCAGTGAATTTTTGACAGATAGTAAATTAATGGAGCATTATAGACAGTGGGCAGAAATGGGATGTAACGCACAGGCTGAAAAGAGGGCAGATGGGTAAGGTTTCAAACTAAAGGAGTGCCAAAGTGGAGCATATTAACATCATTTCTATAGCTGGATATTGACCAAATAGAGAAATGATAGAAAAAGTTTGGAAGGAATGCAGTGCTAACAAGTTTCGAAAATGTCTGGGCCTAACCTATGCTTTGATACCATGTTAACACGCACATGGAAGAGAGAAACTAGGAAAGATAAACATGATATTGTATTTATTATTTGACAATGATATACATTTATAGTACATTCGTGTGACCATTGGGTTCCACATCCCAAGGTCTCTTGGGCTCTCATCGTTGTTCACATTCTACACCAACCCATAGAGGATTAGGTGTCCAACAATAATTAGTTAAATCGTGTTAATTTGTAAATTAATTAATCTAATTTTATTATTAAAATTGAATTAATGTTAATTAATCAATAATTGCAATCTAATTTAGAATCAGAATTTAATTTAAAATTTTGATTTTAGAAGCTCATAAGTTGAGTTTTACTTGGCCAAACGAGACCCAAGATGATTCATTGGATAGGTAAAATCATGGAGAATATTTATGAAGTGGTTTCATAACCCAATTCGATCATTCACTAGGTCCAAAATTCAGAAAAAGATCAAGATCTGAATGTTTAAACAAAACTAATTTTCCGAGTTTAATTTTCTACATTTTCATTTTCCCACAACTTCTACTAAATGCAAATCCATTCGTCTATATTCTCCTTGACCAACTAGATGTTCACATGCATAAATAGAAAGCTCATATTTATTTTTATATAATTATGTAATTGAGTTTTGATTGGATATGTTTTCTTTTCTAGATTTAGTATTTTGATTTTAATTTGCAATTTAATTAAATTTTGATTGGTTTTCTATAGGGAAATGGTTTGAAGGGACAAGGAAATGAATATTTCAATCAATGAGAATTCTTCAGAAATAGAATAATATTATTTTGGGCCAATGAAAATTGGTTGAGCAGAACTACTCTTCAAACAAATTTCCCATTGAGAATTCTTTTTGTAAAATTATAAATACTAGATTGTAGAATATTAAAGGGGGCTTCTCTTCTATGCAATTATCACATTCTTAAAAGCACTATTGTAATGAATATTTAAATTTGTAGGTGAGAAGAGACGAAATGTCAAATATGGGGGATTATTGAGAATTTTTCTTTTGCATTCTGAATTAGGTATGAAGGGTAGAGCTTGCACTATTGCAACTTTTGTTTTAACAGTAGAATTTCAAATCATTGTAAAGGATTGTTGGAGACCAGATCCAGAAAAATAAATTCAATAAATTGGTATTTATAATACTGTTGTTTTAAATATTGGTTTCATTTTATGATGGCATAAATGTGTCATTTTATTCATATTTGTTCACTATTGTCAATGTGATTAATCTGCCTCAATAATTTTTTATTATTTATCTCTTCTCTTGTGGCTTGAATTCTGACTTTTGATTAACTATTTGCTCAGAAATCTTTCTCTTAATTTTGATTTAACAAGCAAAAATATTTTTTGATCTATTTCCTGATATTCTTGTTTAATCATTCGAGTTACTGATTCGATCATCATCATCCTTTTGTGAACTAATTCTTAAATGTTGTTGAGCAATTATTTCTGGTGATAACTCAATGAACAAAATGTGTTTTTCCATTCATAATCATAGTTAATTGAACTATTTCATTAACTTGATATTCATTATAAGATATACATATTTTAATCCCAATCATTTAAATATTATGCTCTTGGTTGGGTTAGATTTATATCTACCTAATTGAGATATGATTAGGATACTTTTCCTTTTGATTTCATTTTAGAATAATTTAGCATTTATATTTAATTATATATTTCTAGAAGTCCTCTTCCCAAAGAGGAAAAATTCAGTTGTGGCTTCGCTCAGTGCCAAATCAGTTTAAGGATCACTTTCTTGTGTGATCAGCAAGAGGGTTGATTTCATGTCTCTTCCCTATTGGTAGATGAAAGTCATATTTTAAGCCATTGGAGAAAGAGATAAAGTAATTGGACCTAGTTTATCGACTCAGAACCACCATGTCAACGAGAAAGGAGATGCTTTAAGGTTTGGACTAGGTGGTTTCCCTTATATTATTGTAGGTAGAGAATTTCGAGCCTTCAACATTTTTAGCGCTAGAAGGAGGGCGTAAAGACTTGTTGTCTATTGGAGTTTTTTATTCTAGAATTTTATTTTAATTACAATGTCTCCTCTTAAACTTCCCATTTGGAGTTGTATTTATGGGCATGCATTTGCCAATACCCCACCAGAAATAGTAAGACACTTGTCAAAGGTAAAGTTTAATGGTAAGAGAAATATTTTTGCATTTAATCATGCCTTTCAGTTTATTAAAAAATTTCAAATTCTACTTTTAAAGGAATTTATGACAATATTTTATACATGATTTTTACTCTAAATTCTCGGAAAAAGCCAAAAGCTGGTGTCAAACTCTTCCAGTTTCCTCTATTCACAAATGGGACCAATTTATCACAATTTTCCTTTGTGAATTTAATGGATATGAATACAAACAGGTATGTGACGAAATTCAAGATATACTAAAGTTCAAAAATAAGTCTTTTATTGATTTTACCATTAGATTTCGTTTAAATTGTTTGATATTTAAAGTTTAAGATAAACCTTTAGAAATTGATTTAATAGATTGGTTTGAATATATTAGTTCTCTTTCTTGCATTCCCATCTCATATGAAACAATTGCAAGATTTGGCTACTCTATTTCAACTCCTAGTAATATTATCAAAATTCTGATACAGAGGTGTATATTAATCATGATGAAGTGGCCTCTGCCATGTATGATAATTTCTTAAATTCAGTACACACCTCTTACTATGTTAATGATAGTCATGTTAATGAACCATTATCACAAAGCTTGCAAGAATTTTATAATAAAATGCAAGAAGATATTAGCAATAACCTTGAAGAAATTTCTATAATGAACTTTGAAAATCATTTTGTAATAAATTCATAAAATCATTTAATAAATCAGCAAGTATGCAGAGATTCAATTTTCCAATAATATGCAATCTGTTGTACAAATTTATGAATTTGATCATCTTGATCAAAAGGAAAATTCATGGCAGCAAAGAAACATTCTTCAAGAAATCATTAATAGAGAAGTGAATGATCATAAATTGGAAATTTGCAATCAATAAAATGAACTTGAATCAACAAACAAGGAGTATTTCATATTTATTTCTTCAAATTCACATTTTTCCCTTTATCCTAATATTTTTGTTGATAGAAATTTATCCCCTCTTGACATTAATGTTATTTCAGAAAATAGAGAGGCTTACATAAATGAATTTCCAATTAGCTTTTATCAAGATCAAGAATCAATCATTGATCATTCTTTTGGCATTAATGAACATGTGCTTCATATTCCTTCTTGTTTTTATACAGGGGATGAGATTCAAGGGAATCCTACAGAATGTTCTGAAGTCATTTATGATAATTACTCTGCCATTGAGGATGTCTATTTGTCTTCTTCTCAAGTGAATCCTCATGAGAAAATTCAAATCACATGTGGGAATGAAGAACACTCTAAATTAGAAATTGTTCCAACTAATTCTCATTCTCAAGCAAAAAATTATCTTCATCATTTTAGCAATCAAGGATCAATCCCAATTAATGATTCCTATGATGATCAAACTCTCATTCCTATTAATACTCATGATATTCTCTCTAATTCACAAGTTGGTGTTGGCAATCATTCTAATTGCATAATTCTAGTCAATTCTTGTGAAGAGGAAATCATTTCAAATTAGTCCCAATGGTGCTATAACACTAGCTGTACGAATAGTGATCTGATTTTATTGTTTTTCTTTCATTTATTTTGTTTAATTTCATATTTTTTTTCTATTTTCATTTTTCAACTTTTATATACTTTGTGTTGGCGTATTGTGCAGCTCTGTATTGATCACTCAATTGATGCACTGCCTAAATGGGAATATGAGGTTTCAAATCATAATCATGAACATCCAGAGTTATTACTCTTCTAGTTCCAATTGATGTTTATCTCTTGTCAATTGCTTCTTTCTTATCAAAAGTAGTGCCAACAAGAAATTGTATTTTCACAATATCACCAACAATCTAATTCAATTAATAATCTTCTATTGAGTATAACAAATTTTCATCCATTTTTCATTGACCTGTTTGAAAAATATTTGGATAATTTTCCTTCACAGAAGATTATTAATAATTTAACATATGTACATAAGGTTAACAATTTTTTTTAGATCATTGCATCTAAAAATTCAATTCCACAATTTGGCTTCTTATCCCGTCTTTTGAACATTTCCCAACCATTAATGGAAATCCATCCAAATTTCTATGATCTAACTGAAATTCTACTGAAATGGACATTTCGAGAGATGGTAATTGTAAAAAAGTTGCTTTCTTAAAATATATTAGCAATTAGTGTACATACTATATTCAAATTTATTTTTTCAACTATATTCTTGTTACTAATGTTTGATTTGTACATACATGCTAGAATTAAAATAAGAGAATGGTTCCATTAGAAGTACTATTATACATAGTCATGTTTCCTTCTATTAAGTTAGCAATTAGGGATAAAATAATTTAGATCTAGATTTCCTTTCATCTATTTCGTTATTCATATTTTTAATAAGAAAGTA
>APFE031250494.1:0-16222 GCA_000404065.3 Pinus taeda
AAAACCCCCCTAAAAAAAAAAAATTAAGATAGAGAACAAGAAAATATGAATAAGATGACGACTTCAAAAACTATCAAACTTAGAAAATAATTTTTCACATTTCACACACTAGAAAATTAAAAGTCAAAAAATAGGTCTTTTAAAAAAAATGTGTGATGCAGAATACTCACTTTTTAAAATCAGCATGAAATTCACTACCATTCTAAAACTTGATTTCATCCTTGAACATGAAAAAAAATTAAAGTTCCAAAACCATGTTCTAAAAAAAACATGTGTATTCTGCATCACCACTTTTGAAAATCTGGTCATTTTTTTGCTATCTCTACGAAACGGGTAACAATATCAGTTCCCGTTTCAAATTTTACATTGTTTCTTGTAAAAGAAAATTTTGTGGGGTTCTTTGCATCCACTTTTGGTGGTTTTTGGAAAATGATTTTTTCTTTTAGTGGTTTTGTGGTGCATGGTGGTTCAAACCATGGTTTTGTAATTCTAGTTAAGGAACTACGATTGTATTCAAATCCAGAGTTAATGGATTGGGGGTTTATGGATGTTATGAGATACAATATTATATAGTAACATTGTGAAGAAATAATATACTGAAAAAGGTTTTTGGTTTTCCCGGTTTTTTGGGTTTCTAGGGTAAAATATCAGAGTTAAATGTGCATTCGTGTGTATCTATTACATCTTTTCTATTTTTTTTTAAGAAATTGTTTGTAACAATTAACTATATAGGGTTAATATAAATAGTTCAATGCTATGCTAGTGTGAATAGTTGATATTTTTCTATAAAATACAAATTTTTTATATTAAAAATTTTAAATAGTTCTACAACGAAATGTTGTAATATGTTGAATCTTTGGATACACTTATAAAATTGGAAAAAAAATTTATAATAAAATTTTAAGTATTTTTTCTAAGAAATGTAGTATTATGATAAATCATTGGATAAACTTGATAAAATCGGAAAATAACATTTTCCTAACTAACAAAATCATGAATCCATTTTCAATCAACTTATTGAAATTCATTTAAAGCATTTGAATGCATGTGTTAATGGATACATAATCATAGGGTCATGATCAAGGTACCATGTTATGAAAGATAAGTCTAGGAAATAAACCATTCCCTATGTTTGTCCATGCATAGAGAGATGTTTATTTCTAGCTAATATGTGGTGATAGTTTGATTTGTGAAACATTTTTTTAAGTTTGTCAAAATTAGAACGTTTTGAGTATGGTTTGTGCTAATTAATATTTTACATAAAGACTGAGTTGAAAAACTCCACATAATTTTGTAGGGGACAAGTTGATCCAAATGTACTTTTCTTCTTCTTCATGCAATGCACATCTAGGGGAAACCCACTAGGTACTCTTGCTTATTCCATGGATCATACATGTGATAAACTAGTTGGTTGCACTTTTGGTAACCTAACCTAATGGGGACATTGAGTGAGGTCCATAATATCCATAGAGTTAGCTAGGCCATGGACTTGACCTTGTGATCCTTTGCTTGTAATTTGACCACTCCACCACTTGAGCTAACCCATTGAGTTAGTTAGTTTCAAGATACATATAAAATCACAAATTATATATAGTTCCACGTGTTGAACACAATTAATGTACAATGAAGTTGAAAAAACAATTCTATGACACCTAAAATTCCATGGTTGCACCCTCCTATATATGCTCACTTCTACTTGTTCCATAAGTATGACAAATTCATATATAGTCTTGTAAGTAAGGCATTTTTCCTTTACTTCTTTTATATGCGATGAAAACTATCTAGCTAATAAATTCCTTATCAACATCAAAGTCATAAAAAAATAAGAAACATAACACTTCCGTGATAAACTATCATCCTATTCACCAAAAAACTTAATACTCTCCATGTCACATCCAACTATAAATATTTCCTACCTAAAATAACTGTAAACATAAACATAAGACTTCTTTTCTCTATTTAAACCTGATAAATCCTATTATCAAACCATCCAACATAATTATGTTGTCAACCTTTAACATACCTTCACATTCTTCCAACCCACAAATTCACTTTAAAATATAGTGCACCAAAACACGGTGTCTCCCCCCTCCCTCACAATAATAATGCAGACTGTTGTGAACTTCTTTTAAGTATATAGTAAGACTGCTTTCAAGCAGATGGCAATGGACGAAGTGCTATATTTAGCAATTCTTACTATTTAGAAGAAGCAAATATGAGAAGTATTTGATCTTTAAGTTCCTGCCGCTAAACTTTTCGACGTTCATATTAAAAGTACTTAATACATTGACATTGGTAATTATGAACATTAATGGAGATTTTCACTGATCCGAAAATAAGTAAAGTTTTGCTGCATCTCGAGCGAGATGAATATGAAAACTATAGAGGTTTCTTAAGTCTGATTTAAAAAAATTAAAAAATTAAAAATCTAATTTATTGTTAGAACTAAAGTGTTTCTGGTTTATTTTTTAGAAAAGATTTATTAAAATCATAATTTTGATGTGTGAATTTTAAAGTATTGTAATGCTGGAAGGTTTTTCAAGGTGCTTAATTCATATATATATGAAAAAAATAGTTTAAACAATACAAATCAAGATTTCTTCACAAAATTTTCCGCCAACCAAAACTCCACCGAAAACTCCAAAAAGTCACTTAAAACAACTCTTAATTAATTATGATCAGACCCCTCTTATCCCCTTATTGTACTCATACGTGAATATATATATATTATATATATATTATGATAAGTTATATATTATATGGAATTTAGAAATATATTTCATAACTATAATTTTTTAATCATTTAAATTTATTATATATATTATTTTTTTCTTAAAAGAATTACACATGACAATTTAGATTTAGATTTAGGAATACCATTTTTTGTTTTAAAAGTTTTGCTTTCACTAAATATAAAATTAATTTTTAATTTTTAAATTTTACTATAAATATTTTAAATTATTTTGACTTGTATTTTTCTAATTTTCTAACTAAATGTGTTTATTTTAGAATAAAGCTTCAAGAATTTTAATTTAATTATTAATAATTACTAGGTGGATGATAGGAATTTAATCTCTACAAAATATCTAGGGAATATTTATACCAATAAGCATACCTATTTTAGAATATGTACATAATATTTACAATGATAGACTTGTCTATTTTAGAATATCCACAAAATATTTACACTAATAGGCATATTTATTTGGGAATAAGGATTTCATAATTTTAATTTAATTATCCATAATTGTTAGGTGAATGGTAATTATTTTACCTCCATAAAATATTCTAGAATATTCTTAATAGTAATTTATCTCAAAAGTAGTTATGTATTTTTTGTCCTTTTAATTAAACTGATAAATTAAAAAAAAAATGTCATATGAATATGAGTTATGATTTTTTGGGTATGTGGTATTTGTATGCTATGGTATTGAAACAAAGCCTATTTATAGATTAAAAATCTTTATAGTAAAGTAGGGTTTGAATCTTCATGGTTAAAAATCTTGTTATATATTTTTTTAAAGTATACGTATTTCACTCAAATATTAATTATTTTTATAATTAATGATAATAACAATAACAATAATTTAAAATAAAGTTATAATTTAGTTAAGTTTTATGATTTTTGTGTAGGCATGGTCTACTTTTAGAATAGAGTTTCCAATATTTTCATTAAAAAAAAGTATGGATGGGCTAGGTTTAATAATTTGAGAATATTCTTTTTCAAATGAAATCAAGGTTTCCAAACCATTTTTCATTTCAAATCTATTCGGTCTGTTTGCAAACTCTACTCTTGTCACGATGTTACAAGTTCTTAGTGATACATAAATTAAATGACACATAAATGTATCATGAGGTAAGTGTTTTGATGCATATAGACATTTAATAGTCATTTAATTTATATCATTGCATCAATTTTAGTAGTAATCAGGGATAAAGGGTTGAGATTTATTTCAAAAATAGTTATACTTTTTGGCACTGTGCACATTTATGTGTGTTTAACTCATATATTAATTCTTTTTATAATAATAATAATATTTTTTGTAGATCTAAATATTCTATTAATTTAGAAAATAGTTACAACGTGAGAAGCTTAGCTTCAAAGCTCCAATGGCCACATTCCGGCCGGACTTGTTGGCCATGTGGTAATGACAAAACGATACTGAAAAAAACATAAGGAAACTAGAGGACCATACATAGATTTCCCAAAGTAACCAAAAGCGCCCAAGTATCAAAATACAAGCCACTATCATACTCAGTGAGCTATATTGTCCAAAGACGGGTCATCTAAACCATTACCATGTGGGAAAAAAAGTCATGTGAATGCATGCTTCCATGTGGGTCATTCTGCCTTCAAGGTGGTCTAACCTCTATTGTAACCTCTTCTGTCATTGACGAAGGGAAATGAAACGATCCATCATATGCCATTGATTGTGATATGTAGAAATTATGAGGTAGATTCAAAACTGCTCATGAAATTTACTAAATCACAAGACTTGAAGCTACTCTACTGATCTACAAAGGTTAATTCACCATCTAGAACACAAATCATAGTCATGCAAAAGGAAATATCACACGTAAACAATTTATCTAGGGGAAAGAAACTACTCAAAACCTCTTCCTATTTGTATTGCATTAATCAGAGAATAGAGATGAAATACATATGCTTGTTGAAGATTGAGCAAACCTTGTAAGTGTATAGTCTATCCCTTTGTCCGACTGACTAACTCTGACCAACATTTAGCCAATTTTCAAGCCCTCCAAGCTCCTATTTCCTTGCATTGTTCCTCCAAGAAATTGGCCCCTATTATTTAGGAATTCCCCACTATTTAATTGTGCAATTCCTCTAGGTCCTTCCTCTGACTACATGCACCACTTGTACACATGGGAATATGCTACAACTAATAGTACACTGCCTTGGAATCTCCATCTCAACTAGGTAAGTCGAATTCTATACACACAATAATTATTTTGGGTTGATTGATTAGTTAACTGGTTGATCACTAAGTGTGGTTGAAGTTCCACTTCCACAACTTGACCTCCACTAGTTCTTCTGATAGTTAGAACTAGTTTCACTGACAATAACTTAAATTAACTAAAATAGATTGCTACAAATTAGTAATCAATCATACTGAAATGAACTCAAGCTTCCCTAACTCTAATTAACTGAGTTAACTGAGTGGTAAGTCCCATGTCACCTCAGTTAACTACCTCCAAGATTTATGTTGAAATAGAAATTGGAATTTTCTCTAGTTTGACCAAGGAAAAGTCAAACTGAGATTTTGCTGTTGCATTTTCAACATGCGAGAGGTCATTCATAAAAACAATGACCTCATTTCAGTCATCATGGTGGTCACGGGTCAACTGCTCTACCAATGTTGTAACTTGGTTTACCTACGCTTCTAAAGAATCAAAGGGAGGAGGTAAGACCACTCACCCAAGCAAGATGACATGCTGCTACTCCACCTCTTCTCCGTAATCGTGTTGTTCCACTAGATGTGCTATACCCTTGCCGCGAGGACTAGTGCCTCTCTGAGTTCTTCCGCGCTAGTGTTTCATGATGCTCCTGTTGGCCCCTATGCACAACCCACTCCAAGAGCCCAAACCAAAAGCCCCATTGTCAAAGAGAATGAACTGTCAAAAGTTCGAGGACTCCTCATCAACTAACGAGCCAACACCACCAATGAACTGCCAAACTTCAAAATTTTCCCTACCGAGAGGTCAGCCATCTTTTTTCCACCAAGTTGAGTCAAGCCAGTAACCCCTCTCAACAAAGCCAAGCCACCACCAATAATGCCACAAGCCTGAACTACTATAGACCCCCATACATGAGACTCCCTAACCTTCCCTCTGAAAATGAAGTCTTGTGGCCTCTGAAAGCTACAAACTCGCCACCCCACCGGCCTACTAGATGCAAAAGGATACAAAAGGTGAGGGCATAAGCCACAGTTGGGCGACCACCGACCTCAAAAACCACCTTAGTCAACCCCCACCCTACACCAAACACCACTATAGAGACATAACCAAACCAATGCAAAACGAAAAAGCGAAAAAAAAACAAGAAAGTTTTACCTGTGTCCAGGGAAGAGAGGAAACCTCAGTAGCCGACACAAAACTGACTCGGGCCACAAGGTGATGCCCACTCCCCAACTCCAAAAACTTTCCCACGATGAAGACTACCCAACTCGAATCAAGGTCCCAAATGATAACACCAATAACCACCTCTTTGGTCGAACTGAACACATTAGCACCTAAATAACTGCTTGTCTTTGAACTTGTAGAATGGAGGGCAGGGTATGGTTGTGACAGATAGCAACCCTCTGCTCCAAGGAAGAAAATCTCCACCATGGTGCTCTTCCCATTCCTTGAAACCAATCATCATGACCTACAACAAACCAAGCAACATAAATAACCAATGTTTGTTTGCGAAACTTCTTATTTTGCGCGCTCGTTATGGCTTCTTCAACACGCCTCTACATTAAGTCGCTGCGTGTGAAGGGATTAAATGCCCCTTCATGAGCCCATGTCCCTTTGTTCATCACCCCATTGGAGAATAATTATTATTATTATTGTTTATAATTTAGTAATGTGAGATGTACTATGAACAAAGCCTTCCAATGCCTCTAAGAAATTGATGTTTATAGACATTTTAATTTATATAGCTGTGAGTAAATCAAACCATAAGAATTAGGTTACTTGATTCTTACAAATATTGTGATATTACATGTTTTAAAATTGGCAGAGATTGTCGCTGGTTGGCAATTCAATTGGCCACAGTAAAAATGAATCTTTATGTACCACAATATTCCAGGTTCAAATCCCCCAACTTTACTTGTGACCACGTGGTTTGAGAGTTATAATAGTAACTATTGGATGAATTATGGCACCCATTGCCATTCCTCTAACATTGAAAAAAAAAATGAACAAAAATAAAATAATAATAATAATGTTAACTTCGAGTTCTGCACCAACACCGTATTGTAACCGGTGCCAGAGACAATTGGGTTCTACTAGCCTCACCCACAAAGTCCAAAACCTTCTTTGTTTTCCCCACCCTTAACGACAAGAGGTCGTGTGATCGAATCACCATAATGGGGAGGAACGAGACCAAAACGATGCCGCAAAGTCATTTCTGAAGTTGTACCAAGGAGCTTCCATGGACACCAGCTGTGGCAAGATCAAAAGCTCTACCACTTTTCCAGCCATGTAACGTGAGATCGAATCCTCGCAATCAGCGGAAAGAGACCAAAACGATGTGGCAAAGTTAGGCAAAGTCGCCGCAAGAAATTTAAATTTATATAATTTGAGATTGTCGTAAATGCAATAAGTTCAAAAAATTGGGAGGCACAGAAGTTGGTATCTTTTTTCTGCATGGAAAAAATGAGAGGAAGCATGTGTCATACAATATTGTTGGTCAACCTAACCGTCAAGGCATCATAAAGGGTCAATAACGACCTAAAAACCAAAGACTTCATAAAGGATTTGTATACTCAATATTAAAAAACTAAAGACCTGAACATTAATAGACACATAAGAAATCAATTTGGTAAACAACTCAGCAAAGAAACTCGTTCATTCTTTGACCTCCTAGAATGGATTACAGTTTGAAATTACGTGTCAGAGGAACTATTTTTGTCAAAGGGTGTGGATGGGAAGTTGAGAAAAATAACTTATTATTTATTTATTTATTTTGAATTTGTGTGATATAAAATACGTTTTGAATGTATAATTAGATTTGGCACCCTCAAATTTATTTGAGATGCTTAAATTATGTAGATCACATATCTCAAACTTACTATTTTAAGAAATATCCTTAGTATTTAGAACAAAATCAACTAGAAAATATTGTAAAAAAAAAGTCAAAATCTTCTCACACTTGAAGTATGTGTTTCTGAAACATGCAACTTTTATTATTAATTTCTCAAATTTCTACAAAAGTTATACTAGGACTTATAAAGTATGTGAGGAGTTTGTTCGCCAAAGTCTAAAGTATTTAATGTATAGAACTACTTCTCACCTAATGTGTAGAAATAGATTTTATGACTTATATTAAGCAATTGTTGAGTAGAGAAACACTCTATAATCTAGTCTAATAGGTTGAAGATGTTGAAGATGTTGTAGTGTGTATAAAATGAAGTGTTAAATATAATCATAATAACAATAATAAAATACAATTTTTACTTTACTTTAAGAAAGAAATAAAAATAATAAATGGATTCAATTCTATTTGTTATTTGTAATTTTTTCTTTATTACAAATTACAACATACATTTTTTCTTAAAAACAAATCATAATAAGCATATACATTAAGGTAATTTAAATAAATAATTTTCTATATATTATTATTTAGTTATATATATATATATATATTGTAATTGATTCTATTTTTTTCATACAAAAATAGGTAATTTACATATTGTGGATACCACAAGGGAAAATGGTAAGATATTTAGAATTCTTCTGCTTATCCAAAATTATCCATACAGATACTACATAGTTGTATCCAGAACATCACAAATGTTTGGAAATGACATTATAGAGATTACAAAATACTAGTTGGGTATCAAAAACAAATCGCATTGTAAAACATAGGAAATTATAGAATTAAATTCAAAAAGCATAAACATAAAATAATAGTTGACTCGTGCTATCATCTTTTCTCGGAAGAAGTTGCGGGGGCATAATCTTGTTTTCTTAGGCTTGGTGAGGTTTGTCTCTCGTATCATAAATGTGTCTCTATATAGGGAAGCTAGGTGTCCAGGTTGACTAAACAGGAGCACAGATGCTTTTGGAATAATTGGACATCGTTAAGGTGAACAATGATTTCATCGTGATCTTCCTGCTTCTCCTTAATGACATGGACCAACATTGTTTTCATCTATTAGTGAAAAGTTATATAGTGCAAGTATTAATTGTTGTGACCCCTAGTGCAATTAGGGTCCAAAATCCAATCTAAGACATCAAGATGAATCTCTAATTCAGAGTGGGCAATCTTATCGTGAATTAACCAAGCCTCAAGTAAACAGATTTGATCCTAAATTTTCGAGGGGAGGCGGGTGAATGGTATAGATACATTGCAAACTTAGCTTGAGAGTAGGCTCGAGGCTTGCATGTGGGGCCTTTTTCGCCAGAGCCATTCCTCAGGTGCATGTGTTGCCATGGCATGGTGATAAGGGGAAGTAAGTACCAACCATAGGAGACCTAGGAGACAGGTGAAGGGTGTGAGATTGAAGGCCAAGTAGAGATTGACGCATGATAGGTAGGGTGAAGAGTTTGAGTGTCATGGGTGTCAACAGTAACAAAGGCCAAGGGAAATGTAGGGGGATATTAGAAGCAAATCTAAGCAAGAAAGAGCCCTCCTTGAGATGGAAAAATGACACTATCCTCCCCACAAGATATAACAGGTTGTTATCACTAACCAGAGGGGCGAAACTAGTCTCTTTAACGAGAAAACCAAAATGACAACATTGAAACTACAACACCACCTAGAAGGGTTGTAAGTAAAAAATATTACTAGTGAGCTTGGACAAGACAAGTTCCAGTTGAGCACAGAAGAATCCTGACACTAGCCATCTTTCCTTTGAGCGCATAAACCATTTGTATTCACCCCAACAGATGGTTGAGAGTTACAAAGTGTCCAACTACCAATATGGAATGAGAAATGGAAGGCCGGATTGGGAAGTCCTGAACCTTCCTCAACCAACATACCACAAGTTCAGATGCATGGGAGGAAAAATCCTACAAATAACTTGGAGATACAACAAAGGCTCTAGATAACTACAAAGTGCCAAGTTAGCAACACCATAAAGATGAGGTGGTGGCTATTGCTTTTAGTTTAATGCTCTGAGTCGTCATAACTCGTGAACATGTGTGAGTGTATGGGGCCAGCTGGCCATGATGCCTCACTATTTAATGCATGGGGTGGTGACCAGGTGATTAACCTTCCACTCTCCCTCCTTGGCACATCTTCCAACACCCCCATTGGGGAGAAACATACAATTAATAAATATATAAAAACTTGATAAATTTAATTAGAAAACATATAATTATAAACAAGAATCTCTATATATAGTAGTTATAAATTAAGATTCATTGTATAATGAGTCATATTCATAACCATTATATTTCAAAACTTCATATTTAAATTTAATTAATAATCATATAAATGACTTAATATTTACTATAACTCTTATATTATCTCTATTATTGTAATCATTGTGTGCATAACATATTTAGAAAATTAAATGATAAAGATGTCAAGAAAAATGTTAATGACATATATGAATGGAATTAGGGTTTTTTTAATAAATATTAAAAATAAGATATTTTTTATATAGGAGAAATGGTGGAAATTTATATAAATATAATAATTTATTAAGAGTTAATATAGATCCATCTTATTTTCTTGTTTACTAAATGGTTTATAGGAATAAAATCTTTCTAGGTACATATCTTTCTTCAAATTTTACACTAAAAAAAAGTTTGTGTTTTAAAAGATTTGATCCATCTCAAAACTTAGTAAATCCAAAATTAAAATAAATCTATACTAACTATATAAAATGAAACCATATCCTTTGATGGAAAATATTAGAAAATAAAACCACCTCCTCTCCATATTTATTAAGTATATTAGTTAATATATTTTGATAAGATGGAAAGAAGGATTAAAAAGATATTTAGTTTAGAAACTTAAAGGGGTGCACAAAATTTATATAAACCGTGGTTAGATATTATATGTTAGAGTTTAGAATTTTTATTTTTGAAAATTAATTTGGAATCATTTTGTTGATATTAAATTAAATTATTATTATAAATATTTTATTTAATAAAATAAATACATTAGATTTTTTTTTATTAAGTATGTTGTTAAATAAGTGATCTATTTATATAAATAATTTTTAGTAATATTCAATTAACGATGGTATAAAATACTCTTAAAATGAGTATCATAGATGTGAGAGTAGATTGTTAATGTTCGGGTTTTCTTTTTTTATTAATTTAATATCTTTTTTTAGTTTTAAATTAATATATCAATAAGGAAAGATATATCTTCAAAAGGAATAAATAGAGATTTTTCCATTTTAACTTTGTTAAATTTTTAAGAAATAGATAACTATTAAAATTATTATTATTTTAAATAACATAAAAATTAAAGATAAAATATTATTTATTAATAGATTTAAACTTAATCAATAATAATAATATATTATATATATAATAATATATTATATAATATATATATTATATATATTTAATTTAAACCAATATTATTGAATTTCATCAAAGAGATTTAGAATAGTCGGTAAAGGAGCGCGTTGTTAAGGCGCTCCCTAAGCAAAGGTCACCGGTTCTAGTCTCACCGATACCAAAAATCCAGCATGGTTTCTGCTGATGCGGCTTAAGCTAGGGGCGATCCCCGGTGACTTTGACGGCTTAGATGCCCCTGAGTCGTGGCCTCTCAGCCGCAGAGTAAACATGATTTTCAGGATTCACCCACTTATCAATCAAAAAAATATTATTGAATTTCAAAAACTATTTTAAACTTGAATTATGTATTGATAGAAAACATTTAATGTATTGAAACTATACCTAATACAATGATTCGATTTGAAATGAAACAATAAACTTTTTATTTTACATTATTTTTATTATCTACTTATAATAATTTATTTTTTAAATTATAAAAATATTTCATATTTATCTTTAAAATATTAAATTAATAAAAGGTTTGGTATTATGTATAGAAAAATACCAAATATGTCCCCTAAATAAAACTTACAAGAAAAGGCAAAATTGACACGTTCGGAAGCAAATGCATGGACAATTTCTGAATGATACGACTTATTAATGTTGATTCGTGTAGGACGATGATATTTTTAAGGACCAAGTTTATAACTCTATAATTTGGATAACACTTCTGCGGATTGAAATGCTAAAAAAATATTTTTTTTGTTAAGGTATATTTTAATAATGGTTGGTTGATAATGATGTGTTTATTAATTATTATTAATTTAATATTGGTGAATTATAATGTTTAATTTTGAAAAATAAATATCTATAAATTTTTAATAAAAGTTGAAAGTTTATTTTTCAAACAATTTATTAGACTATAACTTGAATGTTTTATTGCCACATTCAAACAACTCACAACATATATCTATTCATCGATTAACTGGTATTTATATAGGATGAAGAAAGTTCTGCATATCAATTCGTGTGATGGTTTCCTTAAAAAATTTGCCCTTTTGTCAACAATTTCTAGAACCAACATTAAAATCACTAATGAATATTAGTTCTCGGTAGTTGGTAATTCTGGTTCCTTCTAACAACAAAGTCCAAAACCTCCCTTTTTTCCAAACATTAACGGCCAGAGGTCGTGGGATCGATTCACTAGAATGGGGAGGAACGAGACCAAAACGTTGGCGCAAAGTCATTTCTGAAGTTATACCAAGGAGCTTCCATGGACACCAGCTGTGGCAAGATCAAAAGCTCTATCACCTTTCCAGCCATGTAACGTGAAATCGAATCCCCGGAATCATAGGAAAGAGACCAAAACGATGGGGCAAAGTCGCCACAAGAAATTATAATAAACCTAACTGGAGATTAATGTCATAAATTGAATAAGTTCGAAAAATTGGGAGGCAAAGAAGAAACAATTTGTCAATAAAGTTGGTATCATACAATAAAGTTTATCAACCTTCAAGGCATCAGTAAAGGGTCAATAACGACCCAAAAACCAAAGACTTCATAAAGGATTTTCATAGAGTAGACTCAATACTAAAAAACTACAGATTTGATATAATGGCTTTGACATTAATAGACACGTAAGTAATCAATTTGGTAAACAACTCAGCAAGGTTAAAAATTTAAAAGTTTTCATTCATTGTTTATAGAGCAGAAGCTACTTGTCAAAGCCCAAATGCATTCCCAAGAACCTTTCAAGGTGCAAAGCAAAGAAACTTGTTCATTCTTTGACCTCCTACAATGGATCACAATTTGAAATTACATGTCAAAGGAACTATTTTTGTCAAAGGGTGGATGGGAAGTTGAGAAAATGACTTATTTCTCTTATGTAATTATGTGTCTAAACTAATATTATTATTAAAGGGAGTAGTTTATGCATTTCTATTTTTAATTAAAATTTAAAGATAGTTATTTATTTATTTTGAAGGTGTATTTTTGCTATATGAAAATACGGTTGGAAGGTTTTGAGATGTTTAGATTATGCGGATCACATATCTCAAACTTATCATTTTAAGAAACATTCTTAGCATTTAGAACAAAATTAGCTAGAAAATATTACTAAAAAAAATCAAAATATTATCATAATTAAATTATATGTTATTGAAGCATGTAACTTTTGTTATTAATTTCTCAAATTCCTACAAAAGTTATGCTAGGACTTATAAAGTATGTGAGGATTTTGTTCTCCAAAGTCTAAGATATTTAATGTATAGAAATATTTCTCACCTAACGGATAGAAATACTTCTCATGTAATGTATAGAAATAGGTTTTATGACTTATATTAAGCAATTGTTGAGTAGAGAGACACTCTATACTCTAGTCTAATATGTTGAAGATGTTGTAGTGTGTATAAAAGGAAGTGTTAAATACAATAATAATAATAATATGCAATCTTTACTTTACTTTAAAGCACAATAAAAACAATAAATAGATTCAATTATTTTCTAACTTTTCTTTTATTAATAAAATTACAAATAATTTTTTTCTTAAAAAAAAATTATACTATGCAATAAATTAAAAGTAAATTAAATAATAATTTTCATATAAGTAATACACACACACACACACATATATATATATAATTTGTAGACTTTAATTTGTCATACAAAAATAGTAATCTTACTATTGTGGCTTACCACAAGGGAAATGGTAAAGATATTACAGAATTCTTCTATCTATCAAAATTATCCATACCAGATCTGTATAGTTGTATCCAGGTCATCACAAATGTTTGGTAATTCCATCATAGAGATTAAAAAATACCAGGTAGGTAGAAAAACAAATCGCATTTGTAAAACATAGGAAACTATAGAATTAAATTTGAAAAGTCTAAACATAAAATAATAGTTGACACGTGCTATCATCTTTTCTCGGAAGAAGTTGCGGGGGCATAATCTTTTTTTCTCAGACCTGGTGAGGTTTGTCTCTCGTATCGTAAATGTGTCTCTATATATGGTGGACAGGTGTCCAGGTTGACTAGACATGAGCACAGATGCTTTTGGAATCATTGGACATTGTTAAGGTGAACAATGATTTCATCTCGATCTTCCTGCTTCTCCTTGATGACATGGACCAACATTGTTTTCATCTATTAGTGAAAAGTTATATAGTGCAAGTATTAATTGTTGTGACCCCTAGTGCGATTAGGGTCCAAAATCCAATCTAAGACATCAAGAGAAATCTCTAAGTCAGAGTGGGCAATCTTGTCGCGAATTAACCAAGCCTCGAGTAAACATATTTGATCCTGAATTTTCGAGGGGAGGTGGATGAATGGTATAGATACACTGCAAACTTAGCTTGAGAGTAGGCTCGAGGCTTGCATGTGGGGCCATTCCTTAGGTGCATGTGTTGCCATGGCATGGTGATAAGGGAAAGTAAGTACCCAACCATAGGAGACCTAGGAGACGGGTGAAGGGTGTGAGATTGAAGGCCAAGTAGAGACTGACGCACAATAGGTAGGGTGAAGACTTTGAGTGTCATGGGTGTCAAGAGTAACAAAGGCCAAGGGAAATGTAGGGGGATATTAGAAGCAAATCTAAGCAAGAAAGAGCCCTCCTTGAGATGGAAAAATGACAGTAGCCTCCCCACAAGATATAACATGTTATTATCACTAACCAAAGGGGCGAAAATAGTCTCCTTAACGAGAAAAGAAAAATGACAACATTGAAACTACAACACCACCTAGAAGGGTTGTAAGTAAAAAATATTACTAGTGAGGTTGGATAAGACAAGTTCCAGTTGAGCCCAGAAGAATCTTGACCCTAGCCATCTTTCCTTTGAGTGCATAAACCATTTGCATTCACCCCAACGGATGGTTGAGAGTTACAAAGTGTCCAACTACCAATATGGAATGAGAAATGGAAGGTCGGACTGGGAAGTCCCGAACCTTCCTCAACCAACATACCACAAGTTCAGATGCATGGGAGGAAAAATCCTGCAAATAACTTGGAGATACAACAAAGGCTCTAGATAACTACAAAGTGCCAAGTTAGCAACACCATAAAGATGAGGTGGTGGCGATTGCTTTTAGTTTAATCCTCTAAGTCGTCATAACTCGTGAACATGTGTGAGTGTATGGGGCCAGTTGGCCATGATGCCCCACTATTTAATGCATGGGGTGGTGACTGGGTGATTAACCTTCCACTCTCCCTCCTTGGCACATCTTCCAACACCCCCATTGGGGAAAAACATATAATTAATAAATATATAAAAACTTAATAAATTTAATTAGAAAACATATAATTATAAACAAGAATCTCTCTATATAGTAGTTATAAATTAAGATTCATTGTATAATGAGTCATATTCATAACCATTATATTTCAAAACTTCATATTTAAATTTAATTAATAATCATATAAATGACTTAATATTTACTATAAACTCTTTTTATATTATCTCTATTTATATATAGTCATTGCGTGCATAACATATTAGGAAATTAAATTGAAAAAATTATAAGAGATGTCAAAGAAAAATGTTAATGACATATAACAAATGGATTATTAGGGTTTTAATAAAATTAAAAATAAGAATATTTTATATAGAGAAATGTGAAATTTATATAAGTATAAATAATATTATTAAGAATCAATATAGATCCATTTTATTTTCTGTTTTACTAAATGGTTCATAGGAATCAAATCTTTCTAGGTGTCAATCTTTCTTCAAATTTTACACTAAAAAAAAGTTTGTGTTTTAAAAGATTTGATCCATCTCAAAACTTAGTAAATCCAAAATTAAAATAAATCTATACTAACTATATAAAATGAAACCATATCCTCTTATGGAAAATATTAGAAAATAAAACCACCTCCTCTCCATATTTGTTGAGTATATTAGTTAATATATTTTGATAAGATGGAAAGAAAGATTAAAAATATATCTACTTTAGAAACTTAAAATGATGCACAAAATTATATAAACTGTGGTTAGATATTATATCTTAGAGTTTGGAATTTTAATTTCTTAAATAAT
>APFE031250499.1:0-18248 GCA_000404065.3 Pinus taeda
CACCAACGTGCACTGGTGCAGGTTTATTTCTCCTGCTTGGACCAAGAGAGAAAACCAATCCGAAATCAGGTGCAGGAAAAGGAAATTTAACTACTTCACACAACGGATCTGCTTTCACTCAAACAAGAATACATGTGCTGGAAATTAAATCACACTTGACAATATAAACATAAATTACAAGAAACAAGAAATAGGGTAAACTTGCTGGGTTGGCTGGGCCCTAGCCAACCAACGTGTTTCCCTTTTAAATAAAAATGCTGCTCAGTAACTCAGATCAGACTCATTTGTTTAAAGGAACAAATAAGATTTGAAAAGCGTAAGGTGGAGCTCCTTATTCCTATTAATTCAAAAAAGCAAAGTACATCATGAAATACAGAGTCCAGCCCAGATGTGGGTGATAACAAAAGGTACAATCTCCTATTTAGAAACACAGTCCTGTTACCGCCTTCCCCCATATGTGCATAATCGCTCCTCCTTTTATAATATGTTTACATGATAATTAATCGTATCCTTTGTAAACAATCATGGGGATTTCATTCCCAACTAATTCTAATTAAATAGAATATCAATAAAACCGTTCCCCTATTAAAAAAATAGAGATTTAATACGAATTTTCCAAATCTGGGTGTTTTCTAGATTTCTGGAAAAATTAGTATTTTTAACAAACTACCTCCAAAGACCTCTTCGTATCTCCTCAACCGTTATGCATTTTGGAAAACGACCTGCGTCTTACTCAATTTCCTATATTGGGAAAAAACCTATGTTTCAGAATGTTGAGATTCGCAACGATCGGCGTGGAAATCGAGAAGTAAATCGGTTGTTGGGAAACTGCTGGGAATTCGGGTGGAAGTTGTAAAATCTAAACTGGTGTAGGAATGTGTGATGCAGGAATCTTACCGGTACTAGTGCAAGAATGTGTTGTGCGGGAATTTCGCCTCTATCAGAATAGGCATATAACCAACTTTGTAGACCTGCAAGCACACAAACTATTATTAAATATGCCTTTACTGTTTAAATCTCATTAAAATAAAGGACTAGCAAATACTTACTTATTATCTCTGAGAATGCACAAAACTATGACAATGACTAGTCAAGCTAAACAAAAGCATGAGTGATTTCGAGTAAAAGGTGATATAAAGCAGGGCAAAATAGAGGCCCAAGATCCCCCCATGCTGACCTTCTTGCATGTCCTCATGCAAGGAAATCAATTGTCGCGTTGTTGCTCCCTTGCAAAAAGAAAGATTAAAAACATTTACGGGCATTCATAATGATGTTTCCTGCAATTCTATGTGATCATATTTTCTATGCTAGATAAATCTTGTTTCAAGAACAGAGTGTTTGTTGGACTCTTTGATTATTTACACTGATTTCAAGAAAATCTATCACAAGGACTACAATAAAAATACCAAATTGCAAGGATGGTGCGTGCTTGCACTAATCTGCTTACACTGCCTAAACTGCGTCGCTTTGCTGACACTTTTCTGTTTGCACTATTGTATATTACAACGTGATTGCGTTGGTGCAAGCATAAAATCTGCTTTAAAAAAATAGGGAATTTTGGTAAAACGTGGGCTGGACTTTAACATGACTTCCTCAATCATATGGAAGGATTGCTTCGCCATTTCTTTGATGCTTTCAAGCATATCCTTTTTTCCTTTCTCCAGTAGATCCTGCAATAAGTTCATGGGGGAACAAAGAAGTGGGAAAAGGGAAAAAATCAGAATGGGAAGGAAGTTTATTACAGGGATTCCAGGAACAATACCATCAAGAGGGCGTAAACAAAAGTGGAATAGGAAAAAAAATTCAAGGGGTAAAGTGGGATTTGCAAAACGGATGGGAAGGTAATCATTTTGGGATTGAAGAAGAAAACTGATGGGGAATTACGAAAATGGGATATGAAGAAAAGCATAAAATTTTCTGAAAGGTCTGCGTGCTAACCACGTTACAATTCTAATGAAAATATCAATTGTAAGAATGCAACAAGATTAGGTACAAAAAGTAGAAATTATAGACAAAAGAGTATGGTACATACCTGTTACCTTGTCCCAAATGAATTCCTTATTTTGTTTCTGCCCAAAGTCTTATAGTGAAAATCAAATTTCTTTGAAAAGGTGCAATCTCAAAATAACTACCACAAGTTCATACACCTACTATAGCAATCTTGTACCTAGATTGTGTAGCGCATATTTAGAGGCAACCACCATCAATACACATTGTTGCCAACCAGCATCTTGTGAGCAATCATCATTGAGTAATTCATCATTCTAAATACCATGAAAGTCAAAATGAGTTATGATACCAACTACCAACATCTTTATTGAACACTCTAAATTCCATTGTCATCCAAATTCAAACTAAATTTCCTCTTAATATAGAACAAAGAATAACCTTTACTAAGGGTACCACATCCTTAAAGATTCTTGATTTCTTAAAAGATATAACTCAAAGCATCATGTTCAAATAGTCTTTAAAACCATTGTCCAAAAAAAAAGGGATAAGTTTAAAGGAAGAGAAAGATAGCCAAGCAAATCAAAGTATACAATTAACTTTAATACCACAGACATAGCCCTATTGCCCGCAAGTGTCCATAAACTCGGCAGGGGTGTCTTTTGACCCATCGAAATGTCTGTGTCCCACTTACTAGGCATGGATTCAAAGTTATCTTATTTTAATTTTAGATCAAGGCCATTGTTATGGCTTGGTAACCAACTATTGGCAGTGCCACTCACAAGAAGTAACATGGATGAACAAGTCGGCTCATGATGAGACCTCCTGTCTTCCAACTTTTTGGTTGAAAGCCATTGCTCTGGCTTGGTGACCAGAAGTATTAATGTCATGCATGCTAGGTCACATGATCGTGGTAGGTTGGCTCATCACAAGACCTCCTATCCTCCCCTAAATCTTTTGTATACTTTGATTATGATTAACCTAAAAGGTTATTTAATAAGTGGGGAGACAGATCCACTCCTTAAGAGTACGGGATGGCGTGAAAAGTTTTTAATGACTAATCATTAGTGACTAGTTCCTCTGCCCTAAAGACTTATTAAATGTATCCTAGATAATGACTAAAAGACTCCTTGAATTAAGAAATCTAGTGTTCTCATGAATAGCTTATTATGATCTTAACAAGAGTGGTCCTCCATAGGGGGTTTCCAATAGTACCTTCTAAGGGAAACTGAAATCATATATATCAGATGACAACTTCTTAGAGTGATTAGTCATGGTTACTTTGAAAAATCATGAGGTATTAGAGTGAATCATACTCAACAAGATGTGTCACAAATGTGTGTTAACAACCAATGCAGATCAAAAGTAGTTTTAGTGAATACACTTTAAAAATCAAAAACCCTAATAGCATCTTAACAGCTTTATTCACCTACCCTACTTTACCTAAGAGGTGGAAGACTTCCTTTTATGTATAGGAGTACTTCCAATGAAGCCATGTGCGGATCAGGTGAAAATATATATTCATGCCCAAATTTATCATACAAACTTGAAAGTGTGCATGAGCATGAAAAACCAACAAATGTAAATGATATGACAACAAGAGTTTTAGAAGGATAATGTTGCCTTGCTTGAGTAGTTGTTTGGAACCAATGTTCAAAGTAATCATGGTAGCTTTGGTCCATTTCTTGATTTGGCCCATGTTGCATATCTTCTTCTTCCTTGTCATGTCGATTGTCCTCCTTAGGGCGGTTAGTCTCTTGATCACATTATGGATCTGCTGATAGACATGTCAAGAACTTTTTGTTCTCAGATTCCAATGGATATCCTTCGTTGATTATAATGCATGATTAATTCATCTCCTCAAAAGGGACTTCTAAATCTCTTGTGATGGTGGATAAATGGACAAGTCCTTGACTATTGTCAAGAAGTTTTCTTCCTGAGAGGTAGAGATCAAGATCCCAGCAGCCGCTAGGGCTTGAGAGAGAACCTTCACACTTGTTATCATCTTTAAGTCCATCTGGTTGATTGATAGTCCCTGTCTCCACACACATATTAGTAACGGGGGTTCTTACAACACCCCAAAAATGATATAACGTTAAAGATTAGGATCTGAAGATAATTGATTTTAAAAGTGGTTGAAATAAAGCTCACCAAACTTGCATAAAAAATATAGAAAGATAAAGGAAGACTTACCCCTATTGCATCAACAAAAAATTCTTACCAAATCAAATCGCCTCCCCGGAAATGGCGCCAAAATGTTGGGTGCAGGAATTGCACTTAAGCAAACTCCTCAACACTTAATTGTCAACCTGGGGGATTCGTAAACTTAGATACGAAGCATAGGCAATGCTAGAGATGGTATGAATTTTCCTAATAGAAATTCCTACTTTCTTAAATAAAAGCTTGCAGAATCAAAAGAGTAAAAGATTTCTGAATCATCAAAGTAATCTAGTGTTGGAACAAGAAAGAATGCATTTGCAAAGGAGTCAAAATAAAAAGGCAATCACTTCAACTGATCAATTTTTAATTACTGAGTATGTGTTATGTTTTTCTTTAGCAGAGACACTTGGCAGTGTTGTAGAATGGGCCCTTAAACCTGCTTCTTTAGAGATTTCCTTCTTGCACTAATCTATCCTGCACTATCGCAGTCTGCTTGCACTAGTGCAGGAATAAAGGTTTATGCAGGAGGTATAAACGGTGTCTTTACAAAAAGGCTTTTTACTTCATGCAAGGGCTCGAACTTCCAGGGTTCATAGCACTCAGATCCTATGACAAGAAACCAGTTCTTGCACCTGATCAGAGTTTCCTGCACTTAGCTATTAATTCTTAAAATGAGTGCTTAATTATTGCAAGTGTCAAATTAAATTGCACACATAAAAGGTGAATGTTCCTAATCTTAACAGAATGCAATAATGTAGAAACAATCAATATACATTTATCCTGTCATAAGCATTTAATGAAAGAAAAGAAGATTGTGAGAAGTAAGCTAAAAAATCCTGCTGCGACACACCAACGTGCACTGGTGCAGGTTCATTTCTCCTACTTGGACCAGGCAAGGAAAACCAATCTGAAATCAAGTGCGGGAAAAGAAATTGCAAGAAAAAGAAATTTATCTACTTCACACAACGGATCCGTTCACACTTTGACAAGAATGCATGTGCATGGAAATAGTATTCAATTAAATCACACTTAACAATATAAAAACATAAATTAATACAAAATCAAAATAGGGTAAACGAGCTGGGTTGGTTGGGCCCTAGCCAACCAGCACGTTTCCCTTCTAAGAAAAGACGTTGCTGAATAACTCAGATCAGACTCATTTGTTTAAAGGAACAAATAAGATTTGAAAAGCATGAGGTAGAGCTCCTTATTCCTATTAATTCACAAAAGTAAAGTACATCATGAAATACAAAGTCTAGCCCAGATTTGGGCAATAACAAAAGGTACAATCTCCTGTTTAGAAACGTAGTCCTATTACCGCCTCCCCCCCTACATGCATAATCGCTCCTCCTTTTATAATATGTTTACATGATAATTAATCGTATCCTTTGTAAAAAATCATGGGTATTTCATTCCCAACTAGTTCTAATTAAATAGAATATCAGTACAACCATTCCCCTAGTAAAAAAATAGAGATTAAATACGAATTTTCAAATCTGGGCGTTCTCTAGATTTTTGGAAAAAATGGTATTTTTAACAAATTGCCTCCAAAGACCTCTTCGTATCTCCTCAACCATTACACATTTTGGAAAACGGACCGCATTTTACTCAATTTCCTATACTGGGAAAAAACCCATGTTTCAGAATTTTGAGACTCGCAACAATCGGCGTGGAAATCGAGGAGTAAATCGGTTGTCAGGAAACTATTATGAATTCGGGTGGAAGTTGTAAAATCTGAACTGGTGCAGGAATGTTTGGTGCAGGAATCCTACCGGTACTAGTGCAAGAATGTGTGGTGCAAGAACTTCGCCTCTATCAGAATAGGCATATAACCAACTTTGTAAACCTACAAACACACAAACTATTATTAAATATGCATTTAATGTTTAAATCTCATTAAAACAAAGGAATAACAAATACTTACTTATTATCTCCGAGAATGCACAAAACTATGACAATGACTAGTCAAGCTAAACAAAAGCATGAGTGATTTCGAGTAAAAGGTGATATAAAGCAGGGCAAAACAGAGGCCCAAGAATCTACAATATTAAGAACTGGAGCATTCGTCAACAACTTCTTCAACTACTCAAAACTAGCCACACACTCCTATGTCCATTCAAATTTCTTATCTTTCCTTTACAATGATGTAATAGGATATGCAATATGTGATAATTTCCTAATGAACCTCCTATAGTAACCTTATAGCCCCATGAATGATCTAACTTCATTGACATTCTTAGGATTTTCCCACTCCATGATAGCCCTTATCTTTTTGGATCCACTGTTATGCCTTCCTTGGAGACAACATGTCCCAAGTAATGTACCTATGTCTAAAATAAGTTTCACTTGCTAAGATTAGCATACAACTTATGTTGTCTTAGCAATCTCAATATTGTTGCTAAGCGTTTGGCATGCTCCTCTTCATTCTTTGAATGTATAAATATATCATTAATGAATACAATACCAAACTTGTCTAGATAAGGACACAACACACTATTCATCAAGCACATAAAAGTAGTTGGGGCATTAGTTAAACCAAAAGGAACCACAACAAACTCATAATGCCCATATTGGGTCCTAAAAGCAGTCTTGTAAATGTCCTCTTTTTTTATGTGTACCTGATGGTATCCTCATCTCAAATCAATCTGCGAGAACATTGTTGATCCCTTCAATTGATCAAACAAGTCATCAATCCTCTGCATTGGGTACATGTTCTTGATCGTCACCTTATTCAAGAGCCAACCAACCCTTCCAGGTTACCAACCCCTGAGAAAACTTGACATTTCATTGATTTGGACCTCATATGCTCCCATGACAAGGAATTCATGTGATTGAGGCCTTCCAGTCGCTCCCATAGCAAAGCATGCCAACGAATGTGGACTTTTTTAGCCAGTTCTAAGCCAATGACCCTGGATTTTGTGCCACTTTTTCAGGGCCAGGACTCAAGCCACTGCCCAAAACTTCATGAAACTTTTGGAACTGATAAATAAAAATGGAATAAGGCTACTAATGTAATAATGGTAAAATTACTTGATCTGACCCATACTAGCCATGACAGGAATTTTGTAAAACATGTCACAAATATGTAATCTAAAGGTTATAACAATAGATCTAAACGTAGGGGTCTCATACTTCTTTTATATTCATAAAGAAACATTGATGCCTTATCACAATAGTTGCATTATCATCTATTATGTCATATATTAATTGTACATTAATTTTCTAATCAAAACATGATGATAGCCATACGTCAAGTCTGTAATAAAACATACTCATAACAAACATATAACCCATAGAAATGTCAAGGATATAATAGCCATAAGAATCACATATGAACTAGTACATTTACACATTAAATACCAAGGAGAATGAGCTCTTATTAATGAATGCATAAGCCAACTAGGTTTGATACTTCCACAAACCACCCAACCATAGATTGGGATGAACCAAATATTTCTTTCATCCAATCACCCTCATGCCATATTCCAAACATGAATGTGGGACTCACAATAAAACCAACCAGGTCTTCCTGAGGAAAAACCACCTCAAACCTCATCAATAGAACCAGGCTTTATCACAATCCCCACCGGATCACTAGGCCCTAAACAAGCATGGATTCCTCCAATCTCTCCACCTAAACCGTGAGGAATTTTTCCATCTCAACCTGTCGACTTTATTGTGTATCTTGTCATAACCGATCAAGGGATTCTAGGCCTACGAGGTCAGCACCCTCTAGGCTTTACCATGTATCCTGCCATTCACCAGTTAAGGGATTCCTAGGCTCAATCAAGGTGTTCACAACTAGTATTTACCGTGTATCTCATCCCAGGATTCCTAGGCCTTGTGAATAATTCTCAAACCACACCACTCAACCTCAAATTCATCCAGCAATCCAACTCTACCAAATACAAGAGAACCCACCACACCATGGTTATCCATAAATGGAAAGGCAAGGTTGAAGAACACTTTCACACCTAGAAAAACCCATGCCAATGACAACAAGAGAACCAATAACACACATGCATGTACCATGCATGCGACATCTAGCAAGGAAATCACACATGCAAATCAATACCTGCAAATAATATTGTTGTAGTTGCTTGATATTTCTCTTCCTTGCTTGATGTTTGCCTCCTTTTGCCTTCTTTGTCCTTCCTTTGCTTTTCTTGATCCAATGCTAGAGTGCTCCAAGAAAAATCTATATGTGCAAGAGTATGAGTGGGAGAATAGAGAGAGAGAGCTCAAAACTAGACTGACAAAAGATAACACTGACAAAATTTTTGAACTAATCCTTAGAAGCCTTTTTATCAATGAGGCCTCTAATTTCTTCAATTTTCTGATATTTTCCTTCATTTTTCTCCTCACATGCAACCTTTTACCTTTCACCTTTCACCTTCCTTTTCCCCTAATTTCCTTATTTTCATAAATAAAATGATAATTAATGTCTTTTTCCTTTCCAAATCCTTTTCAATTGCCTTATCCAATTTCGCTTAGCCATAATAAACCAAATGAACACCCACACTAGTATTTTTTTCCCAACATTCATCTTGGAATACATGTCCCATGACCTTGGTTATTATTTTTCCTTTATTAACTTTATTACATGGATTTTTGACCAGGGTTGTTACGGAAACACTCCCCCTTGGGCGAATATTGTCCTCGGTGTTCAATGACACCTACAACCAACAAGAATGTTGTAAGAAAAACATACTTCCCGTGGAGCGTTATAACTTAGCTCATTGTAGTATCTACAATGATCAACCTATTGAGAAGAAAACCAACATGACAACATAACAACAAGACAACCATAATGACATGACACCCATACCACTTACTGGAGCTTTATAAATAGCTTATCGTTGTATTTTCATCCATATACATATGTACATATACCAAAACATCGCACCAAAACATATACCAAAAGCATTCGCTTACCCAACGAATAGAGAAGGGTACATAGCCTGCATATGATCTGCCATATCCCATGTAGATTTATCAAGCCCAAAGTGCTTCCACTACACTTTAACCTACTTGATTGCTCAGTTTTGGAGCATGAGCATCTTTTTCTGCAATATACATTGAGGTTCAAACTAGAATTATTCATCTGGATCCACCTGGAATATAGACTAGTAAATCATATGATCAACAACTTTAACATACTTCTTAAGTAATGGCACAAGGAAAACATCATGGAATTTCACTATTGGAGGCAGTGCAAGTCAATAGGCTACTAGTACAATCCTTTCAAGAATCTTGAAAGGTCCACAAAAACGAGGTGCTAGCTTGGCACATGATCCAATCCTCAAGGAGATCTTCTTCGACTTGATGTGCAAGTACACGTGTTCCCCAACTTGACACTCCTTAAGCATCTTGTTCCAATCTGCATAACGTTTCTGCCTATCCTGTGTTGCCTTTAGATTCTTCTTGATTACCTACACTTCCTATTCCATCTTTGCCAACATGTCTGGTCCAATCAACACCCTATTCACTAGATCACTCCAACTGATGGTAGTATTACAACTCCATCCATAGAGTGCCTCAAACAAAATCATCCTTAGTGACTCTTGATAACCATTATTATAAGCAAACTCAACCAACGGAAGGTACTCCTCCCATCTCCTCTGCTGAAGCATCACAGACATCAACAACATGTCCTCCAATATCTTGTTTACCATCTTTGTCTATCCATCTATCTACAGATGATAAGTTGTGTTGAAGGCCAACTTTGTCCCCAAACCTGCAAGAAGATCCTTCCAAAACTTGGAAGTGAACTTAGCATCCCTGTCTGACACAATCTTCTTTGGAACACCATGCAATCCCACTACATCTCTGATGAATACCTTTGCCACATCACTAGTTGAATACGCATATTTTACTAGAATTAAGTGTGCTACCTTTTTCAACCTATCTACCACAACCATGATGGAATCACGTTGTCTAGATGTCCTTAGAAAACCTGTGATGAAATCCATGGAAATGACCTCCCACTTCCACTCTAGAATCAAAATCGGCTATAATATTCCACTTGGATGCTTACATTCTGCTTTCACCTACTAATTTTCCAAACATCTAGCCACAAACTTTACCATGTCCTTCTTCAGATTCAACCAATGATAGAATTTCATCACTGTCGTCAATGTCTTCTGGTATCCTGGGTGACCTGAATACGGTTTTGCATGGAACTCTCATAAGATAGTATTATTGAGTTCATTGTTGTCTGGCACATATATCTTGTCCTAAATCTAATTAAACCATATGTTGTAAGATGATAGTCCACCTCCTACTCACATGTACCCTGTTATAACCCGTGCATAAGCTCCATGCACCTGCCATCCTGTTTTCCTACATGTAAGATCTGATCCTGTAAGTATTTCCCATAAGAACTCATAATTTCTATGTGATTCACATGTACTCTCCTGCTAAGATCATCTACAACCATGTTCTCTTTCCCCTTGATGCGCCTAATCTCAAAGTCAAACTCACTAATCATGGCCAACCATCTAGCTTGCATGGCATTCAGATTTGATTGGTCAAACATATTCCTCAATCCACTGTGATCATTCATCAATACAAACTTCCTACCAAGAAGATAGTGTCTCCACATCTCCAATGCATGGATGATCACTGCCAACTCAAGATCATGTGTCAGATATTTCTGCTCATGCTCATTTAGTTTATGTGACTCATAGCACACTATCTCTCCTTCATGCATAAGGACTCCACCAAGTCCTCACTTGCAAGCATCTATACACACCACAAACTCTTTGTTCGGATCTGAAACCTTTAAAAATGGAGCATTTGTCAACAACTACTTCAATTGCTCAAAACTTGTTGCACATTCTTCTGTCCATTCAAATTTCTTATCTTCCCTCTGGAGTGGCATGATACGATATGCAATGCGGGAGAAGTTTGTGATGACACTCCTATAATACCCTGTTAACCCCATGAATGACCTTACCTCATCCACATTCCTAGGAGTTTCCCACTCCATGATAGCTCTTATATTTTCTGGGTCCACTGCTATGCCTTCCTCAGAGAAAACAAGCCCCAAGTAATGTACCTTTGTTTGAAAGAAACTACATTTTCTAAGCTTGGCATACAACTAATGTTCTCTTAGCAATATCAACATTGTTTCTAGGTGTTCGACATGCTCTTCCTCATTCTTAGAATATATAAAGATGTCATCAATGAATAAAATAACAAAGTTGTCTAGATAAGGACACAACACACTATTCATCAAGCACATAAAGGTAGTTGGAGCATTAGTAAAACCAAATGGAACTACAACAAACTCACTATGCCCATAATTGGTCCTGAAATCTATCTTGTAAATTTCCTCTTCTTTAATGTGTACCTAATGATATCTAGATCTCAAGTCAATCTTCGAGAACATTGTTTCTCCTTTCAACTGGTTGAACAAGTCATCAATCCTCGACAACAAATACCTGTTCTTGATGGTTACCGTATTCAACTTCCTATAATCAATGCATAGCCTAAGAGTACCATCCTTCTTCTTTACGAACAACACTGGTGCACCCAAAGGTGATACACTTGGCCTAATGTATCCCTTGTCAAGTATTCCCTTCAACTACAACTTCAACTCTACTAACTTTGGAGTGATCATCCTATAAGGTGCCTTCGATGTTGGTGTTGCCCATAGTAACAACTTAATGGAAAATTTCACTTCTTTGTGAGGTGGTAAGTTTAAAATATTCACTGGAAACACATCCTGAAACTGTTGCAAGATCAGGTACCTTCTCAATACCTCCACATCCTCAACATCCCTACCTTTATCACTAGAAACATGAACTACAAATAACACACATCATTTTCTGCAACCATGCTTTTCCTACATAGTTGTCACCATTCTAACCAATGTTTCCTTCTTCTTACCCTGCAAGACTCTTTGTTCTCCATTTTCATCCAAGCACTCAATCGCCTATCATAACAATCCACCTTAGTCTTTTGAAGTACAACCTGTCCATACCCAAAATCATACTATATGATCCCAACGACAATACATTCAAATGTTATAAGGTAGGCATACCATTCAACTCGAATGCACAAGCTCTTACCCAATGATGACCTCTTTTATTTGTACTTGTATCCAACTACATTAACTAGGATTATGAATACACTTCTTTATTCAAATCACACTTATTCACCATTTCAGGACTAACATAAGTATAATTATGTCCAAGGTCAATCAAAATAGAAACAACTTGATCACAAAGCTTACCGTCCATCTCGATAAAATTTTCATGTTGATCCTTCTGTTTGTTATCTAATGCTGCATACATATCATGAATACTCTACCCAACATCCCCAACACTTTGTGCCTCCTGTGCACTATATATTTGAGGCATACCACCCTGATATTGCGGAAAATATCTCTTGATATTCTTGTTGCCACATATCCAACACTGCAATGGTCCCATACCACCAACTCTATTATGATGTCGTCCAGGTTGTGAACCATGTCCTTGTCTAACTACGTTGAACTTATTATAAGGTGCAACATTTTCTTTCTCGCCTGCATCCTGAGGCCTTGTTTTTTTTTGTTTCCATTTACCATTAGCCTTGTCTTTCCCTTTCCATCCCTGCTGCGATTTTTTCTTATGCTTTGACTACTCATAACAGTGCTTCAATTTCCAAATAACTTCCTCAAGGGACAAAGGCTCATCATACTCAATCCAATCTCTAAATGCTAATGGAAATTCATTGACAAATCTCTAGATTTTGGTCTTCTCATCTTCAAGATACTTTACATACCTCAATAAATCCAAAAACTTGGTTGTATACTCCTCATTTTTCATCAATCCCATCTTTAGCTCATAAAACTCCTTGCCTTTGTTCTCGTAGTACCTCTCTCATGAGTATTTCTTCCTGAAAAGTCTCTTGAATGAATGCCAACTGAAGCCTTTTGTTCTAATGTCTCTAACCTGTTTCACATCTTCCCACCAAATGTTTGCTTCCCCTTTGAGGCCGAATATAACTATTTTGGCCTTCATATTCTCTATGTATTCATGCAACTTAAATATTTTCTTCATGCGAAGTAGTCATGCTTTTGCATCCTCCATCTTCTTTAAATCTCCTTCAAATGTAGGTGGCCGAGCTTTCTTGAACTCATATGGAAAATATCCCTTGTCACTCCTCCAGTGACGAAGATAACGATGAAAATCATAGTTCCTGTCAAAACTAGAATTAGAATAGAACCTATGCCCATCACCTCTCCTATCTGTAATATCCAAGAGCCTTCCATATCGGATTGTGTCATCCATATCCAACCTGTGTCCACCTTGATATCTACTTCCATATGCCCCATTATTCCTATCCTCTTGCCTATGGTTTATCCGAAGAGGTCCTTTCTCTGCAATCCTGACAAACTCTGAAGAATTTTCACATTGACTTATGCTTATTTATCATGTTCCTTCATGATTCTTTCATTATCTTCCTTGAAACTTATTATTTTTTCCTTCAAACTTCTCAATGTGTCTTCTAAGTCAGAAGAGTGCCCAACACCACGTTTCTCATCTAATCCACAAGTAGAGTCTCCTGAACTATAGTCTACCATCTTTCTAGTCATTTTTTATCTTCTTCTTGTAAGTATACCATGTCATATTAAACCAAAATATAACAGAATCAACATACCTCAGGATAGTTCAAGGGAGGATATCTCATCTACAAGATCAACGAGATTAGCACAATACTTATATAATCATAATCATATCAGCATATAATAATCATTTCAAACATTATCGAACTATCAATGCATGACCATACCAACCACATACCATGACCTTATTCACAACGACTATCACCATGTCAATGTATGTATAACAACATATAAGCACTAACATGCATAACTAACATACACTCATGACGACCACATCCTAAAACAACACCATCAACATTCACATGGCGACACAATTGCAACCATGACCACTACCATGCATACACAACAAGGACATAAACCACAAGCATAAGGAACACATATGCAACCGATATGTATGCATGACCATCAGACTTCCCATCCAATCCAAGGAATGAATCATGCTCTAATACCACTTTTTAATACCCTCCTCCCACATTTACCCAATTTAACTGGTCCGCTCGGGTAAAAATGTGATGATATGATACTATGATGTGATTCAACTCCCCATGTACACTTAAGGAAGTGGAATTGACAAGAAAAAACCATTATGAGCTTCCACATATGCTACATAACTTTTAGGAGCCAACCAACTCTTCTAGGTGACCAACCCCTGAGACAACTTAACATTTCACCGATCTCGAGCCTCTAATTCTCCTAGAAACAAGCCATGCATGTGAATGGGGCCTTCCAGTTGCTCCCAAAACAAGGCATGCCAACAATTGTGGACTTTTTCAGCCAATTCTGAGATAGCGACCCCAAATTTTGCGCCACTTTTTCAGGGCCAGGACTCAGGCCATTGCCCATAACTTCATGAAACTTTCAGAAATGATAAATAATGATAGAATAAGGATACTAATGCAATCATTGGTACAAGTACTTGATTTTAGCCCTACTATCCATGACAGACATTTCATCAAACATGTCACAAATATGTAATATACAAGTCAAAACAACAAATCTGAGCATAGGGGTCTCATACTTATCTAAGATTCATAAAGAAGAATTGATTTATTATCACAATAATTGCATTATCATCAATTAGGTCATATATTCATTATACACTCATTTTCTAATCAAAACATGATGAAAGCCATACATCAAGTTTGTCACATACTCATAACCAGCATATAACCAACAAAAATATCAAGGATATAATAGCCATAAGAATCACATATGAACCAATACATTTACAAATGAAATACCAAGGAGAAGGAGATCTTATTGACGAATTCATAATCCAACCAAATCTGGGACTTCCATGAACCACTTGACCATAGATTGGGTTGAACCAAATATTTCTTTCAATTAATCACCCCTGTGCCATATTCCAAGAATGAATGTGGGACTCACAACAAAACCAACCAGGGCTTCCTGAGGCAAAACCACCTCAACCCTCATCAATAGAACCAGGCTTTACCGCAATCCCCACCGAATCACTAGGCCCTTAACAAGCATGGATGCCTCTGGATCTCTCCACCTAAAATGTGAGGAATTTGTCCATCTGAACTTCTAAACTTTACCATGTGTCCTACCATTACCAGTCAAGGGATTCCCAGGCCTACAAGGTCACCACTCCATGGGATTTACCATATATCCCACCATTATCGAAGGGATTCTTATTCCCAATCAAGGGTATTCACCACTGATATTTATCGTGTATCCCTTCATTCACCAATAAGGGACTCCTAGGCTCAATCAAGGTGTTCACAACTAGGCTTTACTTTGTATCCCATCTCGAGATTCCTAGGCCTTGTGAATAATCTTGAGACCAGCCCACTTAGCTTCAAATCCATCCAAAAATCCGACTCAACCAACTAGAAGAGAACCTACCACACCATGGCTATATGGAAATGGGAAGGAAAGGTTGAAGAACACTATCACACCTAGAAAAACCCATGCCAATGACATCAAAAGAACCAAGAACACACATGGATGTACCATGCATGCCACATCTAGCAAGGAAATCACACATGAAAATTGATACCTGCAAATAATCGTGCTATAGCTACTTGATCCTGCTCTTCCTTGCTTGATCTTTGCTTCCTTTTTCCTTCTTTTTCCTTTCTTATCTTTTCTTGATCCAATGCTAGAGTGATCCAAGAAAACTCTAAGTGTGCAAGAGTATGAGAGAGAGAATAGAGAGAGAGAGATCAAAATTGAACTGACAAAAGCTAACACTAGAAAAAGTTGTGAACTGATCCTCAAAAGCCTTTTTATCAACGAGGCCTCTAATTTCTTAAATTTTCCATTATTTTCCTTCATTTTATTCCTCACATGCAACCTATGACTTTTCACCTTCCTTTTCTCCTAATTTCCTTTATTTTCATAAATAAAATTCCAATTAATGTATTTTGGCTTTCCAAAGCTTTTTACATTTCCTTTGCTAATTTCCCTTAGCCATAATAAACTAAATGAACACCCACACTAGGATGTTTTTCCCAACATTCATCTTGGAATAAGTGTCTGATGGCCTTGGTTATTATTTTTCCTTTATTAACTTTATTATGTGGATTTTTTACCAAGGTTGTTACAATCATCTGGACACTCAATAGCCTTGTCATAACAATCTACTTTGTGCCTATGAAGATACAACCAATCCATACCCAAGATCATACTATATGATCCCAGTGGTAGTGCATTCAGATGTGTTGTTGTAGGCATACCATTCAACTCAAATGCATAAGCTCTTACCCAATGATGAACTCTCTTATTAGTACCTATAGCCAGCTGCACTAACCAAGACTCTGAATGCACTTATTTTCTCAAGCGAATAGTTGATGGGGGTAATCATGCTTGTGAGGGATACAGAATGAGCTAGAGAAGCATTAAAATGATTAAAAAATAGAGTAGAAGGAGAGGGGAAGAAGCATTACCTCCAAGGCACATCATTGAAAAAGTCTAGGAGAAAAAGGAAGAAGTATTTTGTTGCTTTGTTGATTTTAGAAAAGCATTTGACTTGGCTCCTAGGGATAAGCTTTGGCACAGAATGGAGAACTTGGGGTTCCTAAACATTTGAGAGCAGTTGTGCATACGCTATATGAAGAGGTGAAAGTCAAAATTAGAACTTCAACAGGGATTTTTGAAAGATTTAGAAGCGATATCAGGGTCAAGCAAGGTTTCTCGTTGTCTCCTACCCTTTTTGGTTTAAATATCGACAAGCTTCAGGAGTGGTTAAATTCACAAGGGGGTGATGGTATCCATTTGGGAAAGTTTGTTATAAGGCTTCTTTTGTATGCAGATGACCTTATTCTGATTGCCAAATCGACTCTTGGTTTGCAAGAGAACTTACTATCCCTTGAGCATTTTTGTAGAAGTGTGGGAATGCAAGTCAATATCAGCGAAACGAAAGTAGTGGTCTTCTCTAAGAAAAGAAAACATAACCAACGTAAGTTCTACTTTGAAGACAACATTCTGGAAGAAGTTGCGGATTACAAATATCTCGGAATTGACTTCAATAAAAATCTAAGCTGGAATGGTTGTAGAATGAAAAGAACTTTGAGGGGTTGGAAAACATTTTATGCTTTTAAAAATAGATGTAGAGAGGCAAAGTTATGGGACTGGAAAACCACTCAAACTCTTTTTGGGCTTCTAGTGATTATGGTGATTCTCTATGGTTGTGAACTATGGGCCAGCAGTACACCCGACATGCAGTGGAGACAAATTGAGAAAATTCAAAAACGCTTGATTACAAACAAATTTAAGATTAAAACTGCAGTTCCTTATGATATCTTGTTAAGTGAAACAGTGACTACTCCTATTGAAGCAATTGCTATGGTGTGAGTCATAAGGTATTTAAAAACAATTGAGCAAATGGAAGAGGGTAGATGATCTAAGGTTGTCTTTAATGATAGATTGTGCAAGAGAAAAAAACTTGGACGCAGCAAAATAACATATGGTTTAGTAAATGGGGTATTTTCTTGAATGTGTGTCCCACAAACAGCAAAGAGATAAAAACTTTTGTTATTGAAAAGTTCCACAAGCGTATTTGGGATAAGGAGATAAAAAGAAAGAAAAATTACTATATTGAAGTGTTTAATCCCTCTCATAGTCATCAACCAAAAGCATACAGAAAGGCCAATATCTCTTAGAGAGCCAAAATTCTTATTGCTCACTTAAGGACTAATTCTCATCAACTCCGTTGTGAAACAGGGTGCTGGAAAAGGCCAAAGGAAGTGTGGAAGGAAAGAATATGCATCTTTTGTTCTTCCGGAAAAGTGGAAATAGAAAAACATTTCATTTTAGAATGTGAGGCATTCAAAGAAAACAGGGAAAGTTATGCAGATATGCTGGCAGCGAGCTCTTGGGATAAGATATTTAGTAAGGGGTTTGTCGAGAAGCTGGGAGAATTTATTTTGAAGCTTCACAGAAAAAGGGGCAAATACATCAAGCAGATGAAGAAGCAATCTGTCTCATAGGCTATCTTTAGCCTCGTGGACGTTAAAATAATTTCTTTCTTCTTTCTTTCATAAAATATAAAATATAAAAA
>APFE031250499.1:19127-75107 GCA_000404065.3 Pinus taeda
TTCTTTTCACTTTAACTTTTACTATAATCTTACTATTTTAAATTTCAAATTAAATTGGTTATTATATCTTTTTAAAAATATGAAAAGACACATTCTTTCATCTCGCGATTACCTGGACTACAGCGGCTTCATCTAGCGATTACCTGGTTTACTCCCCGTCCCATTTTATCACCTTGACTTCAGTTTTTCCTTCAACCGTTTACTGTCAGTTACAATGGAGCTCGACGAAGTTGACTATGAGGAGGACCCTCATCCCCAGGAGGTTATATGGTCTCACCAATGCTTCGTGTCGGACTCTGGTCCTTCCGTTGCCACCCTGCGCCCTCTGTCAGCTGCACCTTCGATTCAGGCACGCCCGGGTCATTCTATGCATCATCCCCCACCCTCAGTTCATATTGATGACACCCCTAGACTTGACTGCCCCCCTCTGTCCCCGGCTACCCTAAACCTTCTTGGAACCTGCCTACAGGCCTCACCCACTTTCGACGCTCCCTTACCCCAGCTCCCCCACATCTCCGCCCCACATTGAACACTATCCACTTCTCGCATCCCTTCATCCGGACCTCCCTTCCTCAATAACCCTACCTTATCCAGCAACCCTAAACCCTGGAGGCACTAACCCTAATACCCCCATTCGCTTAGGTTGTTTCAGCTCCCCAATACCAAACCCTAAATCTACCTCATCCACCCCACAGATTGTAAATCATGGTTGTCGTGGCCTTCTCAAGGATTACCCGACTGCTCGTCCCTCGTACAAGCCCAAGAAAGGCATGTGCCTTAAAACAATGGATAAAGACATCAACCTAGCACTGGGCGAAGACATCTCGATGGGCGAAGTTGCAAGGACTGCAAAGAAGGTTCCGATCGGTCGTGTGCGTGGCAGAAACTACTCTGTTGAACGTCTTTGGCTCTGGACCACTGAGATCTGGGGCTCCTTGCTAAAAGAATTGCCCATCATTAGAGTTCTGGCTCAAGGGTAGTTTGCCCTGCGTTTCCATAGGGAGGAATACACATACTGTATCTTATCCCAATTTTGGCACATAGAGTTTTCTCCAATTTTGCTCAAAAGATGGGATCCACTCTTTGATCCGGAGAGGGAACAACTGGGCAATGGGCCGATCAGGGTCCGCTTGTCGGGCCTTCCGATGCAGTTTTGGACCCTTGTTGTCTTCAAGCTCATTGGAGACGCCCTGGGAACATACCTGGAACACAACCAATCCTTCGAAAAGACAAGAATCATGACTATGGCGCGTATCTTGGTGCATCTGGATACGAGGGAGGGGCTGGAGGAAAAGATAACCCTCCATTGGAGACATTTCTCACGGCGTCAAAACCTAGACTATGAAGGAGTACCCTTTCATTGTAGAAGATGCCATAAGGTCGGCCATCTCTACAAGGATTGTCCTCTGCTCCTTCCTACTACTCAGGCGACCTCTAGGGGAACGAAGCATCACCAGCCAGAAGACCTGATTGTGGACGATCAGCCCACAGGTCTAGATCACTCAAAGGATGTGGATGGAGTCACTGCTCAGCAAACCAATGCTCCATAGGTACCACCTACATCCCCTCCACTGACTCGATCTCGATCTGCTGCAGAGGCTGCTCCTACAATGGGTAATGCTTCTTTCCCCTCTCCCTCTGCTCTGTTTTTAATCATTTTAATGCTTCTCTAGCTCATTCTGCATCCCTCACAAGCATGATTACCCCCATCAACTATTCACTTGAGCCCCTATAACACTCCTATAACCTCTACTCTGGTCAATTGACCAACCCTAATATGCTTGGACTAGGCATCACTCCCCCTCCATCGAGCTCAAACCCACCAGGGGAAGACCTACAAAGATCTCCAAAGCCATCAAATATGTGGGGGTAGATGTGGCCCAGGGGTGCCAGAACACCATTGAAAGGGCACTTAGAGCATCTGACACCCTTGGCTTTGTTCCCTAATGAAGTGGCTTTCTTACGACTGTAGGAGGTTGGCCAGCCCTCCCAAAAAACTGGACCTAAAGCGACTCCTGCAATATACACCCTGTGACATGATCCTTTTATAGGAAACCCTAGGGCCATCAGAACAGATTATTAAGATCCTACAAGCCATCTTAGCCGGCTGGCACTTCCAAGCTCTGGATGTAGCTGGAAGATCTGGGGGCCTAGCCATTGGGATAAATACCCTTTCTATAAGAGTGATCTCTTCTTGGGGTTGTCAGGGTTACCTGGGCATGGACTTTTTCTTAGATGAATTAGGCAAACAGCTTCGTATCTTTAATATATATTCCCCAAATCAAAATAGGTTGGCCTTCTAGCAATCCTTGCTGGAAAACCCCTTGATCAGCAAATCCACAATTATAGGGGGTGACCTGAACTTCTCCATTGGACATGAGGAATCCTAGGGGCACCACTTGTAGCTTGACCCTCTCCCTGATTAGTTGAGCTCCCTCTTGGATCAACATGGACTCATAGATGTTCCCATGAACAAGAAGATGCCAACATGGCATAATAGATGGACCAGATAAGTTGCTCTTGGTCGAAGTCTTGACAGATACCTTATTCAGGAAGACCTCCTCCAATCCCTCTCCATCTACAGGCAACGGGTGGGTTCGGGGGGCATTTCAAATCACTCCCCCATATACCTAGAAGTGGCTGGCTCATCCAAAAAACCTAGGGCACCGTTCAAATTTAACTCCACCTGGTTAAAGGACCCCGACTACATCAAGATGGTTTCGTAGTTTTGGTAAGCTCGGACCCCACTCATGGACCAAAGGAAGGTTGTAGGGTTCTGTAGCAACCTGAAATAGCTAAAGATATTAACCATTGAGTGGGCTAAAAGGAAAAAGGCTAGAGATGATCACACCCTCGCTGATATCAAAGCTCAGTTGGCCTCCCACAAGGATGAAAGAGGGCATGGTTACATATCCATTGAAGCTAAGTTATATCTGGTTGATTTGGTGGCATAGAGATCTAAGATCCTACTTGACCGAGAAGAAACATAGAGACCCAGAAGTAGGGAAATCTGGCTTCAAGCGGGGGATGGCAACACAAAGTTCTTTCATAAATATGCAAATGGAAGGTAAGAAAGTAATACCATCTAGCAGATACCCTCAGACCAGGATCAGATTGCCACCACTCACCCACAGCTAGCCCATTTGGGTATCTCACACTTCAAGTAGCTTTTCAAAGCCCCACAAGGAACATCCATTGCTAAAATCATTAGCGTTGCAGGCCACTTCCCTGTCTTTGTGGAACCTGAAGGGATGGAGGACCTTATAAAACCAGTTTCCATGGGGGAATTAGAAAGCACGCTCAAGTGGTTCAAGAAGGACAAAAGTCTGGGACCGGATGGCTAGTCGATGGAATTCTTCATTGCATTCTTTGACATCATTGGACCAGACCTTCTGGGGGTGGTGGAAGAAATTCGGACTCCCTGATCTCATTCAATGACTTTCGCCTTATATCCCTCTGCAACTGTCTCTATAAAATTATTGTAAAGATTATAGCAAATCGCATCAAGCCAATCCTATCTGAACATATCTCTCAAGAGAAATTTGTTTTCCTACAAAATAGACAAATCCATGAAGCCATTGGATCTGCCCAAGAGGCCCTCCACTCCATCAAGCTGAAGAATCTAAAATGGGTGTCGTTCAAAATTGACCTCTCAAAGGCATTTGATAAGGTTAGTTGGTTAATGATACTCACCCATCTGGGGTTCCCACTGGTTTTTATCATATGGATTATGGGGTGTATCACTTCATTTTCCTTTTCAATCCTAATAAACGGTTCTGCCTCCCATACCTTTCAAGCGGAGAGGGGAATCAGGCAGGGTTATCCCTTATCCCCCTTACTTTTCCTTCTGGTTATGGAAGGCCTTAGTAGACTAATTGCAACGGAGAAGAGAGATGGGAGAATCTGTGGCCTCAAGATCTTGGAACATTGCGTTATAACACATCTTCTTTTTGTTGATGATATTCTCATATTCCTTGATGGGGGAATACAGGACATCATCACCCTTACAGAGATATTGAAACTTTTCAATGCAGCTACAGGAACGGAAATAAATGGGGGGAAATCTACTATATATTTCTCTAATTATACACAACAAGAAACTCAGGTAGGTCTACAAAAATTCCCCTTCCAAACCTTGGCACTGAAGGAAGAACTAAAGTACTTGGGATTCAGAATTAATGCAGATAGTTATAAAATTGCAGAGTGGACCTGGTTGATTGCAAAGGTGGAAAAAAGGTTAAACATTTGGAGCCATCGCTTACCTTCCAGAGTTGGAAGCCCAGTGCTCATAAAAGCAGTGTTGGAAGCAACCCCAGTCTATTGGATGTCCTTGGCCTAGATCCCCTAGGGGATACTACATAGGATACAATGTATCTGTAGTCATTTCCTTTGGAAGGGACACAAAAAAGGAAAGCCTTTTGCATGGGTCAATTGGAGTAGGATTGCTACTCCTAAAAAATGGGATGGTTGGGGTTTAAAGCATCTCCCTGCTTTCGCACAGGCTCTGGCAGCAAAACTAGGTTGGCTTCTCCTAAAGCACAAGAGCCTTTGGTCGGAAGTGGTCACTCACAAATACATTTGGCCAAGCACTGCCTTGGACTGGCTAAGATGACCCTCATGGAACAGGAAGGGCATATCAATCATCTGGAGGGATGTAATAAACACTCTTCCCATCATTAAAAGAGGCCTCATCTGGAGGATTGGAAATGGAGAGTCAGTCCAGATAGGGCTCGATCCATGGATTGGCAGCGGAAATTCCTATCAGCTCTCACCAGACCTGATTACCCTACTAAACCTCAATGGTGTTCACTTCATCTCACATCTTGGGGACCCTCACAACACATCCATCCTCCAGCAAGCTTGGCATACAGGGGAGGATTGGGACATCCCAGAACATTGGCAAAGACATTTGATAAAATATTTGCAGGCATTGATAGAATCCAATGTGCGCCTGAGAGATGAGGAGGATGAATTGATTTGGGGATATTCAAAGAAAGGACACTACTCCCCTAAGGAAGGGTATGAAATCATACATGCTGGTCACAAGTCGGATAGTATGAAGCGCTGGTGGAGTCATCTTTGGAAGTTAAAATCCCCTCCACACACCAAATTACTGATGTGGAATATTATAATGGATAAAACCCCTACAAGAGAAAACCTCAGGAAACAGGCATTCCCAGGCCCGACTTGGTGTGTACTTTTTCAGGCAGAGGAGGAATCAAACCACCATTTATTCCTCTCTTGCCCCACAACCCAGTAACTCTGGACTTTGGTCCAGCACACACTAAGAATTATGCATTCCTGGAGTGGTGACAATATCCCTACTTCCTGAGAAAGGTGGTGGGAAATAGCATCTGAGCCGAGAGCTAGGAACCTGTCGCTTATGGTATGCTGGCACATTTGGATGTGCTGCAGCAACATAATTTTTAGGGGTCGGAATATAGTCTGGACACTGATTCCTCCAAAAATATGTATGAGCTATGGGGAAATCCCGGCAGAAGAACAAGCTTTTAGGCCCTAGAACATCACACAAGAGCTGATCAACAAAGATTGCCCCTGGGCCTATTTCCACGGTGCCGCACAAGCACAGGGATGTGGTGGTGGCATAATCGTTTATCTGTCTCATACACATTACTTCACATTTGCTTGGGGTTAGGTGAAGGCACAAACAATTATGCAGAGCTGATTACACTTTGACATCTTTTATCCTTTGCAATACACAAACAATGCAGACACATACAAATTTTTGGAGACTCCAAAATAGTCATAAACTGGTTCAACAACACAACAACATGCCATGCATATACACTCAGAACTATTTTGGATGATATTATTTTTCTCAAAACTCAATTTGTACATATCTCATGCACTCATATTTACAGGGAGTGTAATGAAGATGCAAACAAGTTATCGAAAGAGGCAACGAATCATCCTCGAGGTGAATGGATGATCACAGAGCACTCACCTGAGCAGACCTATCGGTTTTTCCACAGACCATATCTGGACCAAGAACTACAGAGGGCAGACATGCCCTAATACCAGCGATTTTTCTGTTATTTTCTTGTTTTCTCATATTTTGGCAACAGAACAGCAATCACCAGTGGTGAAATTTTGAAATATGTAATTATTTTGTAAATGAACAGCAGCCATGAGTACACCCAACACTGGATCATTTTGTAGAAATTTACAGTTTTTTGTTTTCTTACAAACTCTACACAGTGGACTACGGCCATGGTATTTGCATATTCCTATGGCATCTACAACATGTAATTTTCAACAAAATAATAGAAATTACGATAGTTTTCTCCCGGGGAAAATTTATATCTATATATATATATATATATTATATAATATATATAATAATTTGTATATTTTTTCTTGATTACAGTGTATTTAAATTGATAATAGTAAACATTCAAAGAGTGTGGATTAAGTGGATATAATTTTAATAAAAAAAATAAATTTTAACAAACTACCCAAAGAAAATAAATTTTTTTGAGAGTTAATAAATTTTGAAGTAAGGTTCATACTCTTAGGATAAATTGAAAAAACTCAATTTTTATAAATTCTTAAATTTTCAATTTTAATTAAAAATTTTATAAATTTAAATTAATAAATTTATATTATTTCCATTTTTATTAAATTTAAAATTTTAAATGGTTAAGAATGTTTTTTTTTATAAAAGGTCAACACGTGTCAAATCAAAATGGATAGAGTATGTGCACTTTTGAGTCAAATCATTGCATCTTCGGAGAATTCCTTACCCCACAAACAAAAAAGTATTCTACAATAATTTGATGTTCTTATAAACATAATATTAAAAATGAATTATTATTATTAATACGTAATATAATTTTAAAATTTAGAAAAACTAAAGCTTTTTGTTTTATTTTTAAACAGAACATATAACATTTACATGAAAACAGTTGGATACATGGGCATAACCATTTACAAAAATGAATTATTATTATTAATACGTAATACAATTTTAATATTTGGAAAAACTAAAGCTTTTTGTTTTATTTTTAAATAGAACATATAACATTTATATGATAATAGTTGGATACATGGTTATAACCATTTACATGCTTTAGATATTTCCAAGGTTTGCAAATTTGAGATTGAGCCCCCATGACACAAATATTTTAGTCCCTTTCTAACTAAAAAAAATCCAAAAAACCCCAATATTGCTACACATTTACATTGCATTTTCACTATTTTTATTTTGATTTAGTCCGACTTCTTGTTTTTCTTGGTGAAAAACTTTTTCCTTTCTTCCCAACTTGAATTCAAGTTGCATTTTATGCAAATTTTGGTGGGTCATTCTTCAGCAAGTGCACATTGTTATTCCTGAAATCTTCTTCATTCATCTAATCTGCCCAAGAAGTTGCTTTTTCAACACTATTCCTTGTGGTTTTCAAAGGGGATCTGTTTTCCACAAGGGATTGTGCTTTTCCTCTTTTGTTGTGTCCGAAGAATCCCTACTGGCTTCCAAAGGATCCACATCGGCATGTGTAGTTTCCTGCTTGGATTCAATTGTTGCAAATGCATTTTCTTTGGCCAAATCTTCTTCTTTCTTGTCTAGAAGCTCTTATTTGCATACCATATAATGGTCACCTTGCTCTCGTTCCCACCAATTGGGTCTTCGAGATTTTTTCCAATATTTGCTATTTTGAGAACGTTTGGGGCAAATTTTAATTACATGCACTATTTCATAGCATGCTCTACACCAAAATTGAATATTCTCATTGTCGAGCTTTTGGACCCAAGCAAAGTTTGGATTAATCTTCGCGGGAAAACCCTTGATGAATTCCATCTCCACATATATTTGGACATAAGTAGTCTTGAATTTTATTTTTTCAGTTTCCGGACAATCCCAATAAAACCTTCCCAATGCATTCCTAATAGACGAAAGTGATGAAAGATTCCAAAAATGCAAGGAAAAATTCATAAGCCTTATCCAAACTAGCGCTGAGGAGATTGACGCCATTGCCATATCAAAAGTGGGAGTCCAAGGATGCACAAAGAGACCAACACTACCCCAAAACTACAACCGAACTATGCAGATGGCCTTCTTGTCTTCTATATTGTCAAAAACCATAACAAAGAAACCTCAGGCTATAGGGTAAATGTTCAATTCATCCGTCAAAAGGGGCTTCTAATTCTCAGAGATCCCATTAAACCTACAAACCAAGCCATGCTCCAAAAAACAAAAACAAAAAAACAAAACAAAAAACAAAAAACTTCCTCATCCATAGGAACATTGAGGGAAGGAATTTTTTTAACCACCAAAATACAATAACCAAATTTGAACATGGAACTAAATGAAACCGAAGAATAGCTAGCTTGACCTACAACCATACTTGTTCATCGAATCATAGAAATTCGCCACTAAATGAACTGCAGAAGATAGCTAAAACAAATTCACAAAACAAAGCAAAGATTAGTCAACTAAAGAAAAACCCTATCCATTACATGAGTTTCTTGTACTTTCTATTTTGTAAAACTTTATAAAATTTAAATTATTGATAACTAAAAAAACAACTAAAATCTTTTTATTAATAACAAATTCAAATTATAGACAATAAACAAATGTGCTTAACTGCATAAAAACCTAGTCTCGAATTGTTGAATTAAATGTGTATTCAAATTGTTTAATATTTTACACCCTGAATTTGGCTAACCGCCCTAAGGACCTAATCTAAGAGCATTGGTGTAGTTGCTTATTGCATATTTTGTATTCAATATTTTTAATCTTTTATACCCGTGCTTCAGTTAACCATATTGTAATTTATAATAGTTAAAATGGCATGTCTAACTATATGGTAATTTATAATAGTTAAAATTGAATAGCTAACGAGTTTATATTCTGGCAACTAAATTAAAGACAAATTTCTAATCAAAATGAATAGATTTTTATGACAACCCAACTTTTAACAAAACAATAATCTTGCATCTAAATCATGTTACAAAATGTTTACAAACACTAATAAACAATCTAAATCATATTATACAATATTAACCAACCAAAATGAAATATAACTATTAACCAACCAAAATGAAATATAGCTATTAACCAAACAACAAACCTGCGTCTAAATCTTACCAAGCAATATCGACAAACGCTATGGCAAGTACGTATAAACCTAACATTAAAAAAGTGTCCATGAACTTAATAAATATGAAAAACAAAATGAAAAACAAAAATGCATAGGACACTTAATAAATATGAAAAACAAAAATGCAAAGTAATTATGAAAAGTTCAAATTTTAACGACCAAATTCAAGCGAATTGTTTATCAAATATCTTTTGCAAAGAAACAGATTGAATTATGCCCTGTATCCAAGCACAATCTTTGAAAGGATTAATTTTATCAAGCACTCGACATAATGAGATATGATTTTTCAACATCACATTATCCTAGCTACCAAACTCACAACCCTATTTTTATAACAAAATGGAGGTGCATAATTGTGAAAGGGAACTCGAAAAAGGCCATTTTAAAGAGTAGAATGAAATTTTGATTGTAAACTATAGTGGTGGATACTAGTTATTTGAAAGAAAAAAAACATTATGGCCAAGATGGATAAAGCTCCTTTAAGCCCTATGGGTACCACAAAACCCCAAATATAACTAGCTAAGATAATAACCATTCCGGATTATGCCTTCAATATATAGTGTTACCTCCTCTAGAGTAGGAAGTTACATACAATACATTAAAGCACAAATAATGATAGGGAAATTCATGAGGACTTAACCCTTAAAGAAAGCCTTGATTTAGTGCATCACCTAAAGATGGAAAATAAAACGACAAATAGACCTTTAAATCAGAAACAAAGGGATTTCTAATAGCAATCTTTGTAAGCACCAAGGATTGAGATTACATCTTCAAAGAAGAACCAATTGTTTTTAGCTTAGTAGGTATACAATTGCTTTTTAAATGAAGAAGTTAAACTCAAAAAGGAAGACTTCATAGTAGCTTCCATATTGATCCATTTGTACTCTCTTCCACATGAGCTATAAAATGAACTTTGGCTATAATAGAAAATATATTAGGAAACCATGTCAAAACCTATGAAATCACAAGGACATGCAAGTGTGTTACATATGTTAGAATCTATTTGATGCCCGTCCCAAATCTATTTATATAAACGTTCAAGGCTTGGAATGGAAATGGACTTTAAATTACAAGCATATACCTTTCAAAGGATGAAAATTCCATGAACATGGACACTTGTTCAAAGATTGGCCTCTTAATTTCAATTCCAAAAACAAAAACAAAAAGTAGATGGGCAAGGTTTTGTCAAAATCCCCAATAAAAGAAAATCAAATAAGAATAAAATCACCCAAGCAACCCACACTACTCTTGAGATCCAAGAACTTCCAATCACTAGATTTGAGACGGGAGAACTAATAGCTAAGATCTGGGGATACCTCTTAAAAATTTCAACCCAAACCTAAAGCTTCCTCAGAGGATCCCAAGTGAATGAAAAAGGACCCAACAATCTATAAAATGGAGAATGAATCTACCAACTATGGAAAATATCATATTGCATGAGAAGCCCCAAAGGTTAGCTCAAGTGGTCTAGAGCCAGATGTGAAGTTCTTTGATATTGTTGCTACTTGTTGTTGATCACGAGTTTGACTCTCTTTGATTCCCTTGGGGCGAGGCACTGTAATCAGGGCCAATGATTTACCAGTTTACCATCCACGAAATGTGCGAAGTACACTGGGGTTTCTCATGCTCAAGGAATATTAAAAAAAAAAACATATTGCATGAGAAGATATGCTAATGGAATATGATAAAGGATATATGACCAAATTTGAAGAAGAAGAAGCTGACTATATAGAACACATTGACATGTAAGAGGTATATCTACTAGGCCTTATAGAAAGTTATGGTGAAATGACTACAAAAGAAGACCTACAACTGCTACAAAAGGAACTAATGAAAATCAAGACCAAATTAAGTCATTCATATCAAATTCTAGAGCAAGCATCTAGATTTGGCATTCATGTTCAATTGAAGACTACGAAGAAAACATGAGTGAAAGAAAAGAAAAGATGAAGGAACACTAGAAAGCAAAGATATAAGTAAAGGGAGCTCAACTACTATATTTAAGGCAATTTGTCTCACTTTAAGATGATTATCTCCCAACACCACCCAAGGTCTAATCATGACCATCATATCATGGAACATAAGAGGGATCAATTGAAAAGGCAAGTTGAGGCTTCTAGTAAACGTAATCCTCAAAGACAAGCCCACCATACTTACGATTTAGGAAACAAAATGCACTAGAAATAATTGGTCGTGCTCTATTCGCAATGATGTGAATTAATAATAACAAGTACTGAAGGTTTTTCAAGAGGCTTGGCCATTATATGAAACTCCACACAAGTAAACGTAGAAATTTTAGCTGAAATAGAGAGGATCATCACTGCCTATTTAGCAAGATTGAAAGTGAAGAGATAAGCATCATCACTAATGTGTGCAATCCCAACATCTTCGAAGATAAATTGGAATTCCTAATATCCTCTAAATAATAATTGGGTGTATCTCTAAAAGAGATGTCATAGATCATATGAGGCAATTTTAATATGATTATTCCACTTATGGAGTAAACAGGTGGCATGAGACACATGGAACTAGACAACACAAGATTCAAAGACATTATCTTAAGGTTGAGAAAGGTAGACATGATCATTAGCAATGTCAACCATACTTGGAATAAAAAAAGGGGAGGATGCATTAGATTGTAATGAAACTATATCACCTTTTTTGTCTCGGAATCTCTAAAAAATGTAATAGTAGTGTTAACAGTGAAAATGCAGTAATAGTGTTGACAATAGAAATTCTCCCTAGTGTAGGCTTTGATCTCTAGCCAATATGCCTCTCATGGGATAGCTTGGGCCCTCCTAGACCCAAACCCTTTAGACTTGAGAGATTTTGGTTAAATCATCTTGGTTATAAAGTAGATAACAGGAAGTGGTGGATGGAGAATGAGACAACAAAAGGAACATCAATGTGTCCATTTCAATGAAGATTAAAAAATTTGAACATCAAACTCAAAACCCAGAATAAAGAAGTTTTTGGGAACATCTTTCAAGCCCTAAAAGAGAGGAGATTCTCTAGGAGTAGATAGAACTTAGACATAATCAAGAAGAGTTACATTGGAAACAAAAATTGAGAATCAATTCCCTAAAATAGGGTGACCAAACTCAAGGTTCTTTCACAACTGTGATTAATGGAAAGATGTTAAAAGCACAACTTCAACACACAGTCAAGGAGATATTATGTTATATTAAGAATGCAAGAACACACATATAACTGAATAAGAGAGAGAGAACATTTAGGGAAGGATATACAACCAATTTCTTGTTCCATCTTTAAAAGTAGTAATACATTGAAGGGATGGTTGGAGCAGTTTCACCTGCTTCCAACTACTCATTTGTTTGGTAGGTTTACTTTAAACGTCTACCTTATATTGCATATATTTACTCAATGTCTTATATTAAAGTATGATGACTATTACAAGAACCCAAAATTCCTCTCAACAACTTCCCCCACCTCAAAACCTTGCTCATCTCGATCAAGTGTGCAACAACATCTTGGGTCTTTACTCCTTGAAAAGTATATCGGTCTTCATAGGTAAATTATCCACAACAAATGTTAGGTATATAGGAATATACATGTATACAAGGTTTTGTTGTGACCTATTACACTTTAGCCTCCATCTTCATTTTGGTAGGTACCTATGTAGTCAAGAAGTGTCTAATGCTCGACTACCTTGCCCAACAAGGTCTTCTTGACTCTCTTGTTACAATGTTGTGCCATCGGAGTAGTGATTGGCTTATCCGATCCTCATCATGCCCCTCCACAACACCCTATGATGGAGTCCATACTGCCAACCTACCATTGCTCTGTTTTCTAGCTTTCAAGATCACAACCCGAGAAATTATTATGTGACTAGAATGACAATGGGATCAATCAATTAAATCTATCTTGTGTCATAATGTTGTCCATTTAGTTCTTTGTGTGTGTATATCATTTGATATCTCTTTCTTGAATGCCTTTTCCCCTTAGAATCAATATTATTTGCAAGCATTGTGATAAAATGTTGCAAAAAATTATGAGCAATGCTCAATCTCTCAATACCATTGTTCCAATATATGTATGGTCATTTCTCAATATTTCAATAAAATTCTTTTCTTGGTCAAATTATTCTTTGTTGCTTAATAAAATTATTTCCTTTGTTTCTATGTTGCTAACAATTATGGTTTTGTTTCTTTTAGACCTTTGGCAATATAATGGAGTCTACAATTCAAAATTACATGAAGGGTGACTTTGATTATGACTCAAATATATAACTCCATTGCACGTGCATGACTCAATTTGACTAAGAAATGACTCAGTAGACTCTAACTAAATCTCTCTAACTCAATTGCATAAAAACTCTTCTTTTTGGTACTATGTTTTTACAGACTTAATTAAATGTTGTTGACTAGATATCATTGACCAATGTTGACAAGGAATTGTTAGAAACTAGGACACTACAGGGGGGGTTGTGAATCAGTATAGTAACCAAATTATACAACTATTGCCAATTTAAACTTTCCAATATATCTAGCAAATATTCATGTAAGTAGCATCATATCAACATGTGAAACACATAACAACATTATCATACACATATGCACCATGTAAAGACACCAATCTTCTTCTTTATTCCTTCATCCAAGGCAAGCTACAACTTGCTTTTACAATGTTTTCTGGCACCCACTAGAAGGAAGTTATTACTCCCTAATTTATCAACACCCACTGAAAGGAGCACCAACCCTTGATTGGTTTTGCTAGCACCCACTAGCAAGAAGCACACACTCCCTCTTTCTAGACATCTTATCAACTTACAAGAAGCACCCACTCCTTGACTTTGCAAACACTCACCTATGGAGGCACCCACCCCAGAGCTATTCTTTAGGCACCTACTCATATAGAATCATATATTCCCTAAAGTGAAAGAATCCACTTGTTGTCCACGTTAATCCCTCTTTCATACAAATTTTGTGTAATTTTCAAACTCAAATCAACAAAACTTATACATTTAATAATACTACTTCATCTCTCTCACAACTCAATGCCTTCCTTGCATACAGAAACTATTTTTCTTGCCCTCTTAACCCCCTTATTCTTTACATATCTCAACCACCTCAAATCACCAATATCACCATTAAAACACCTTCAACACTTGCTTTGATCTTTGATCCTCTGATCAATTCATTTATCTTTGATTCAACTCACACATAATCCCCTTGCACTAATACCCAAACCATATTCCTTTGTTGATTCTTTACGAGTCTGATGCATACACCAAAAAACAACATCAACACCAATATCATTAATGCATCCTATGCATTCTTAAACATATTCCAAACACAAAATCTAATGCATTCACACCCTAATGCATCTCTAATTCACCCTTGATGCATACTATAATATGCATATTATTGCACGAACAACAACTAACTCAGTTGTTCGATTTTCCTTATAAATAATTCTGAGCTAATTTTTTCGGACTTAAAACTTTTATTAAGTTCAAACCTTAACATGCATGAATTCTTAAATTTCAATCATAATCCACTTTTGTAATATCTTCTTGATTTTTTCTTGTAGTCTTCAATCTTTGCTCTTTTGTTCTGATCTCAAACTCTGATTTAATCTACGAATTTTGAAATTTTCAGAATTTTGCAGGATTTAGCAGGGCTTCTATCTGCAGTTCTAAATTTTGTGAATTTCTAGATTTAGACAAACTTTTAGATATACCACCAAATTTGTTGCAGGCTGCTAAACTATTTATTACTCTGTTATTCAACTTTAATTCTCTACCACTTTTGGATAAACTGCCTAATATGGCACACATTGCCGGAGTTGTTGACTAGTTCTTGTTCTTGTTCTTGTTAACACATAATTCTTTATGATTTAGGCCCCCTTTTAATAAACATATGCCATGTTCATAGCCCAAAGGCCCAATGCATTCCAACAATCACCTTTTAATCAAGATTGTAGATCGACGGGTCCACATTATAATATAATGTGCCTTGTAAAGTTTGGAGTTGAGCCATTATCTATATTTATGCAATGCCTTACCATAAGCATGAGCCCCCTTTATATAATATGCATGCACTTGTAATAATCCCTCGACATATTTCTGAGGCCCTTGATCTTATGCTCGCAACACTCATCCTTCACAAATGGACTTGGTCATATAATAAAGGAAAACCTCTGCTAACACCTCTTGTTGGACCCCTTTGGCACACCTTTTGAAGCTTAACAGACATCATTTGCTATGAATATTTATGTTCCCTAGACCCATTACCCCTACCTTTTCAAATGTTCCTCATTTCAAAATCGTCAGGGTCAAACCTCTAAGGTGACACATCACCTCAATTCCTCGTATTGAACTTTTTTTCCATCAATTGTTGTGCATTTTCTCCATCTCTTGGAGCTATCTCCCTAGACCTTTATAATGGATCTCTTTTCAAAACCGTCAAGGAAAAAATTTCGAGGTTATGTGTCCTGTGGGGAACGTCATTCATTGACTTGTGCCAATCATTTGTTGCATTCAGCCACTACACTTGCCACCTTGTCTTGGCACCCCGTCACCTCGGAAATAAAACTTGCACCACCTTTGGAAACTTTTGGGGTTTAACCACAGGGGTGAATTGTCCCTATGGGGCCAACCATTATAGCCATAAGGTAATCAAAAAATTTCTGAGATTACGTGTCTTTGCCACCGTGTCACATGGTCTCATGCTCCCTACCTGTGTCAATGGGAAAATCAACAGGTTTACATGTTTTTCCACCGTGTCTGCCACATGTACACAATTTCCATGTGTCACTCGTTGATAGGTGCCACATGTCACCTATTTTAGTCCCACTTAGCCACATGAAAAATGAAAATTTTTCATTCCATGTGTCATCATCCTGGAGTGCTACGCGTCCCAAGACTTTCAGATGTTGACATCATCATGCCATTGTGTTTGTCAACCTGGTGCCATGTCATACCGTTATTTGTCCTTTTCTTATTGGGCCACTTCATTGTTTGTGCGATGTCACTATGCCAATTCATCATTGAATAACCCATCAGGTATTAGAAACCTATTAAACCATGTGCAAGTTCATCACCCAAACTGATTTTGTTCATTAATTTTGATCATTCTTCGTCATTGGATCTCTTCGGGTGTAAGACAATGCATTAACCGTCATACAATTATCCACCTGATAACCATTGATCCCTTATCGCTTTGGTGATCCACCCAGAGACTAGGCCATCATTTAACCAGCGACCTCCACCAACAACTCGACCAAACTTGGAATAATTCCAAAGCGTCACCATGTTTGGAGATATATAACCCCAACACCAAATTTGGCTCTACACCTTTGAATATTAACCTACAATTTTAACTAGCCATATCTTTTGCCCTAGGGGATATTTTTTTGACTTCGATATACTATTTTAAAGCTTTCTTTAAGGCTTATCAATCTTATATTCCGTATTCAAAATTGCTCCAAAGTCTCTGCTCCTTAGAACACACTTGTTCACCAATATGCTTGAAAACATTTGAGCTACGCACTCCTTTGACATGCTTATCAATCCACAATAGCTACACTTTGTAACAATATCCATGATACTACCTTTGACATCAATGAAATAATATTTCAAACATTCTCAATGAGCTTAGTCATCTAATGACAACACCTTTCACATCAATGCCTTTTACATGAATAAAAACAAGAGATGATACATGATAGAAAGGATACTCAATGATCTTATTATTTTCTCTTTCTCATGGACAACGTCACTACCTTGTGTCAATTGAGAAGTGAGCTCATACAATAAAGAAGTTGAAGAGCATGGAGTATCTTCATCGCATGTAGATGCATCATAAACAGGAGAGGACAAGGGATAGTGGGACAAAGAGGAAGTTTTGATAGGAGCATTTTATTCAACCGAAACAGATTCCATATCTAAAACTTTTAAATCAAAATTTTCATGAGAAACCAAAAGATCAACTAGTGCACTTGGGCATTCATCATCGCATACATCAACAGAATTATCATCATCACAATGATTATTTCCCAATACTGCGGATCTAAACAAACTCATTTTATTTGATTCATTTTGTTATATTTCTAATATTACAACATATGAAAGAGAACCATAATCATATTACATCATATCAAAGTGCATATATACCATAATAAAATTTCAATTAAGTTACAACTATGATTCCAATGAGGGTCTAGGCACCATGGTTAGCTCGCGCTTGACCAAAAATGCTTGCAATATATGATGGAACTCAATTTTGTTGCTCAGTTTGGTTTTTATCCCCTCGTTTTAAATTTGTCATATGTCCCTGAATGGTGTTGGGAAGTGAGTCTTGCCATAACTGGAAAATCGAGGATTGGTTGGGAAAATTGTTATTTCCATTGGAATCATGACATTGGATTATCAGTTCTGTTGGAATCATGACATCGAACTATTGCCAGGAACACCCCTCTCCAATGACTTCATGGACCATCATTGTTTATATCAATGGTTTTTGCAACTAGAGTTTCGTTCATTAACATGCAATGCAATTTCTCCACTATATGTTCATATCTTGAGAGTTGTGCTAAACGAGGGTTTGGGCACCATGTCCAGCTCACCCTTGACCAAACATGCCTGCAAGAGCTCATGGAACTCAATTTTGTTGCTCGGTTTTGGCTTTTATGCTCCTAGTATAAATTTTCCATGTGTCTCTGAATGGCATTGGGAAGCAAGCTGAAACTTGTCATAACTAGAAAATCGAGGCTCGGTTGGACAAACAATCAATTCTATTGGAATTGTGACATAATATTACCCTATGTCGTTGTTAGGTACTAGAAGTACAGGAAACTAACCTAAGTTAAGAATTGAAAAGGAAAGCATATGAGTTAAACATAATGAGAGGAATTTTATATGTCCTAAAAACAATTGGAAATTACTCCAATTATCTACCAGAGGACTCATAGGATTTGAGGCATCAACACAATTTGTGTCAGTTAAAATCCATCCTAAACCTAATCCTATGTCGTTGTTAGGTATTGGAAGTACATAAAACTAACCTAAGTTAAGCATTGACAAGGAAAATTATCCAACCAAAATTTCAAAGTAAAGTAAACTCTATTCTAATCTGGTCTAAAAAAGAGGATGTCCAAGGATGAGGCTTATGTCTTTAAGTTTGATGATCGAGGTGCTCAATAATTGCTAAAGGATTAAATATTTTTGGGGTTAAAGAGAATGAAGGAACTTATGGGATTCACTACGAATTAAGGTCTTTCTACTAGCATTCATTATTTAAGATCCAATTAGGTGCTAACATGCCATGACAATACCTCAAGAAAATACATAACATTTCAATGTTAAACAAATATTAAAAGATGAAAACTTAAAACCAATCTCAGAAAAGAAAAAATAAAAAATAAAAAAATAAAAATAAAATATAAAATAAAAATAAATAAAAAATAAAAATAAATAAAAATAAAATAAAAATAAAATAAAAATAAATAAATAAATAAAAACACATAGTACCTCATAAACCAACAAAATTCATCATAATGAGCATCAATTCCACAACATTGCTACTTTTCCTCGATAGTAGTAGAATTCCAAAAAAGAAAAAGCAAAAGGTAAAAGAGAGTGAACTTCTTCCTCTTGTCACCATCATGTTACAATTTACAAATTAGAAGTCTCTTCCTACTTATTCATGACCTATGAGACCTTTGAAATGTGTGGGGAACATGCCTTCTCACATACCATGAAGTGCATCCTCATTAAATTTGGGTGGACAATAACTCATCCTCATTAATTTTTTGTTGTGCATGAATACTCCAAATTGGATTGATTTTATAGGGTAAAAGGCAGGGATTGTGTGCCTCAAATAAATACACACCAAGACCTGTAATTAATTGGTTTCACACTAATTATCATTACATCGTAAAGATACAAACATTTTCTACAACATCTCATACGCATTATCCTAAAATAAATCTTACTCACTAAAATCCAAGTCTACCAATGTAGCAATTCATCATATCTGCCATTGTTCAAGTCGGAACAAATGTGCACTCTCGGTCCAAACCAATAACACTCTTGGTAATGAAATTTGAAATGGGACATGGTTGGACAATGCCTAAACTTAGGATATAACCTTGCATCATGTATAACAAATATCCTACATAACTATGTTTCCCACTTATACACAACTTCCATATAAGGAAATTTGAAGCAAAACTTAGAATGTTGTATGAAATCTGAAGTATAAATATTTAAGCTCAAAGAAAAGATATAATAATGCTAAAGTGTGTAAAATCATTAAATAAACAATCTACAATTTGAATCTATTGGATTGGCCAAGAAAGGAAGCATGAGTGTGGATTTTAATGAAGTAAGACGATTTTGGCCCGCTTCACAAAAATACACACCCATCCTTCATTTCAAGGCCAAATGATTCAACTTGGAAAGTGTTTTTTTACTCATAAGTAACATTAATTCAATTCAAGTTTTATAATTTAGTGATTTCAAGGTTGAAGTTGATGTAAATGGAAGTGTTGCAGCGATCATAGTTCATTGTGTCACCCCAAAAGTGTTAATAGTTTGTGAACAACAGAAACTTATGGGAGGCAAATAAGTGTGTAAAATTAGTAATTAAAAAGTATACAATTTGAATCAATGAGATTGACGAAGAAATGCAGCATGGGTGTGCATTTTAGTGAAGCAAGGAAATTTTGGCCGCCTGCTTCACAAAAATACATGCCCACCCTTCGTTTCAAGGACAAATTGAATGATTCAACTTGGAGAGTATTTTTTTACTCATATGTAACATTAATACAATTAAATTTTTCTAATTTAGTGATCTAAAGGCCAAAATTAATGTAAATAAAATTGATACAACAATTGCAGTTCACGATGTTTCCCCAAAAGTGTCAACAATTTGTGAACAACAAAAACTTACATGAATCAAATTAGTGTGTAAAATTAGTAATTAAATAGTATACAATTTGAATCAATGATATTGGCCAAGAAATGAAGCATGGATGTGCATTTTAGTGAAGCAAGGCAATTTTGGCTTCCTTCACAAAAATGCACACTCAGCCTACATTTCAAGGCCAAATTGAATGATTCAACTTGGAGAGTATTGTTTTACTCATAAGTAACATTTTTTTGTTGTTGGAAAGTTAGAATCTTTTTATTAGCATTGAAAATGTACAGGAATAAAATAGTTGACCCAGCATGTCCGGTGAATGTCGATTAGGGTCTTTATACCATACATTGTAAGCATTATTGTTTTCCAAAGAAACATGCCTAGACTGAGCCCAGGAAGGCGATTGGTGGAGTTGTGAATCAAAAAGAAATATTCTCCTTTGTAATTGTTTGTTGAATTTAATATCATGAGAGCATAATCATTAGACAATGAACTTACCTTTGAGAATCTTAGTATTTCCAGGCTCCCAGATGGATTTCCCTTGCGTTGCCTCATCCTCCAAAGGCTTCATTGTGGTGAGACAACCAAAGCACAAGTTGGAGACCTATGTTGAGCCAATGAGTGTTGGACATTAGGAGGAGCCATTGTGGGAGTTGCGAGTGGAGACAATAATATGGAGGTTTAGGTATTGGCTTGCAAGAATTAGGCATTTGGATTCCAATCTAGGAAGGGGGGGAGAGTCGAGAACAATCCTGGGGGAGAATGTGATCGTTCACTCCCTTATTGGCTAGATAGTCAGCCAAGGAGTTATATTTACACCTGAAGTGGGCAAATAGGATGAATTCTTGATGAGAGATGACAAGAGTTAATTCGTGCATGTTGTGCTCCAGTCTCAAAAAAAATGTGCATTTAGCAGGAGGGGTACCATGTAGGAGCTTAAGAGAAGATTGGATGATAAGTTTGGAGTCCCCTTCTGCAATTAATGAGAAGAGGTGGTTTGCCTAAGAAATATGAAGACCTTAGATCAGGGCTTCAATTTTCGTGGCATTGTTGCTTTCATGCCCGATGTAACCTTTGTAAATTATGATGATCTTTCCCAACTGATTATAGATGACTCCTCGAATGCCCGCCTATCAAGGATTTCCCCTGGAGGCCCTATCAAAATTAAGTTTAAAATGTTGTTGTAGAGGGAGAGGGTAGCCAACTATCTAGAGAAGGGTCGGGAAGTCGAGAATGTGTGGGCTCTAAATTCCTTTGGTTGATTGTGAAGCTCCACCATGCCAGCATTTCCTATTTTTGTGGTGTTCTTTTGAAGTCATTATCATCCCATCTGGATAGAGACAATGTTTCCTCTAGTTGTGTATGGTAGAGCTGCCAAATTCACTCCATTATATTGTGTTTGTTATAAAAAATTCTTTGGTTGCATTCTTTCCAAATTTCCCAAGCTAAGAAAGAAGTTCATAAGTAGCACTAATACAATTAATGTTTTCTAATTTAGTGATCTAAAGGTCGAAGTTAATGTAAATGAAAGTGCAGCAATAATCGTAGTTCACAGTGTCTCCCCAAAAGTGTCAACAGTTTGTGAACAACAAAAACTTACTAGAAGAAAATTAGTTTGTAAAATTACTAATTAAATAATATACAATTTGAATCAATCAAATTAGCCAAGAAATGAAGGTTGGGCTTGCACTTTAGTGAAGCGAGGCAATTTTGGCATGTGCCACACAAATGCATGCCCAACCTTCATTTCAAGACCAAATTGAATGATTTAACTTGGAGAGTATTTTTTTACTCAAAAGTAACATTAATACAACTAAAGATTTCTAATGTATTGATGTGAAGGTCGAAGTTAATGTAAATTAAAGTCTTGTCGTCCAATCACAGTTCACGGTGTCGCCACAAAAGTGTCAATAGTTTATGAACAACAGAAACTTACTAGAAGAAAATCATTGTGTAAAATTAGTAATTAAATAGTATACAACTTGAATCAATGATATTGGCCAAGAAATGAAGCAGGGGCATGCATTTTAGTGAAACAGGGCAATTTTGGCTTGCTTCACAAAAATGCAGCTATGTCCTTCATTTCAAGGCCAAATTGAATTATTACTCTTGGAGAGTGTTGTTTTACTCATAAGTAACATTAACAAAACTAAATTTTTCTAATTTAGTGATATGAAGGTCGAAGTTAATGTAAATGAAAGTCTTGCAGCAATCAAAGTTAGGGTGTTGCCCCAAAAGTGTCAATAGTTTGTGAATGACAAAAACTTACTAGAAGTAAATTAGTGTGTAAAATTAGTTAAATGGTATACAAATTGAATCAATGAGTTTTCTGAGAAATGAAGCCTGGGTGTGCATTTTAGTGAATCAAGACAAATTTGTCCTGCTTCACAAAAATGCATGCCCAACCTTCATTTCAAGGCCAAATTTAATTATTCAACTTGGAGAGTGTTTTTGTACTCATAAGTAACATTAATACAATTAAATTTTTCAAATTAAGTGGTCTAAAGGTCAAAGTTATTGTAAATGAAAGTGTTGGAGCAACTGAAGTTCACGGTGTCCCCCCAAAAGTGTCAATAGTTTATAAACAACAAAAACTTACTGAAAGCAAAGTAGTGTGTAAAATTATTAATTAAATAGTATACAATTTGAATCATTGATATTAACCAAGAAATGAAACTTGGATGTGCATTGTAGTGAACCAAGGCAACTTTGGCCTACTTCACAAAAATGCATGCCCAACCTTCATTTCAAGCCCAAATTGAATGATTCAACTTGGAGAGTATTTTTTTTACTCATAAGTAACATTAATACAACTATTTTTTTTCTAATTTAGTGATCTGAAGGTCAAAGTTATTGTAAATGAAATTGTTGCAGCAATCGCAGTTCATTGTGTCACCCCAAAAGTGTCAACGGTTTGTGAACAACAGAAATTTACTGGAAGCAAATTAGTGTGTAAAATTAGTAATTATATAGTATATAATTTGAATCAATAAAATTGGCCAAGAAATGAATCCTAAGTGTGCATTCTAGTGAAGCAAGGCAATTCTGCCCTGCTTCACAAAAATTCACAGCTAACCTTCATTTCAAGGCAAAATTGAATAATTTAACTTGAAGAGTATTTTTTTACTCATAAGTAACTGATTAATACAATGAAAGTTTTCAGCAATATCACCATCTAAGCATGAGATTAGTTGAGTGATAGGGGGACTACCAGCACGAGCAGAGAAAGCCTCACATGGCTAAGGTTTGAACTCTAGATAGGGACATGGCCCTGTCATGGCTGCGGGAGAGCAGGTGGGGATGGGGTTCCAATCAAATGCGTCATACTTTCCTCCCTAGATTTGGTGTACACAGCTGTGGGTTTAGGGGAGAATCGATTCACATTGCTTGGTTTGGCATGTTATCCTTTTCCAATCTCATGTTTCAAATCTCTATTACCATTCTTGAGATTTATTTATTATCTTTCACCAGTTCTTAATGGTAGATAGAGGTTTTTGTGGGCTCCCTTATCATTATAGTAGCTAGAATCGGATTCCTTGGCAATAAAATATTTTTTCTTGGGGGCCTTTGAAGCTTTTCGATAGTATGGAGAGTTATGAGGATATTTATGTGGATTATGAACTCAGGGATGATGTGGGAGTTTCCATTTGGTCCACACCATTGAGTTTTTTGACATCAATGAAAGGTCCAAGCCCATAAGGTAGATCTAAGTTGCAAGAGTAGTTACTACTCCTCTCCAGTCTGTTATAGGAAAACAATCATTTTTTCACTATGAGTCTTTTTTGGGGCAAGTTTTTTCATCCAGCCTTACTTCTCTTGATTCTCATCTAGAAGAGGTTGACAATCCTTATGTGTTTGTGGGTGATGGATCTCTTCTAGTAACCCTGACCCAACTTATTCAAGAGGCTACTTACAGGTATGTTAGTGTTGTGGAACCTTTTCTCCTGCATATGCCCTTGGGTTTCTCTTTGAGAGGTCTTTCGTTTGCTGGTTCTGATCCTTTTGGCAAGGCATGAGCCTTTCCTAAGTTAAGCCAAGGTCTTTCTAATGGCAGTTGTGGTTTACCTTATGGAGTGACGTTTAGGATTCCTATTCTGAGGGAGGGGTTTTAAGCAGAGGATTTACAATAAAATGCAGAGGTAAGAGGCACAGGGTTTTCATCTCATAATACAGAACCACCCCCTATAATAGGGAGGGAAGGGGTTTCTAAGCCTCTGAAGCAAAATGTATGTAAACAACAAGCCGATGGTTCCCATGTAAATTTGTATCCTAGTAAGGAAGTGAATATGTCACAAACAGTAGAAATGGGTGATAAGACTTTGGTGCGGAAAATCAGAGGGAAAAGAATACAAACGAAAAGGCTCAGGTGGTCGGTGGAGAAGCACATTAAGCCAACCTTGAAGGGTGAAGTGGAGGTGTTTCGGTTGGTCAAAGGCTGGGTCAGACTATTGTTCTCGAACAAACAAGATGTAAGTTGGGTACAGAAAAGAGCATGGTAGATCTGTCACTCTCCAGTCCAATTCAAATTTTGGACCCCTTTGTTTGATGTGATGAACGAAAGATTAAACAAAGTGCTTGTTTGGGTAAGATGACCAGATCCATTGCCTAAGTATTGGCAAGAGTTGATATTCAGGGACATAGCTAGCTATATGGGGGATTATCTTGCTTATAATCCTTTACACATTACTAAATTTGAACAAATAGTGGCACAAATTCTATTTGATATTGATCTATGGTAGGGCCTCTACCTGCATTGTACTTTGGGATATCCTGGCGAAGAGAGGAGAATTCACATACTTTAATGTGAAGGAATTCTTTTTCGATATCGAATATTCCATGCTTATGGAAATTTGATGATACATGTCCTCTGCGAAGGACCCCCACCAGGTCATTGGAGGAGGAGGATGGGTGTTATGAATCAAAGGAAGTGGAGGTTATAGGCGCAGGGCCTTTGCAGTGGGAGAATATAAATAAAGTTAGGAATCAACCGTAGGTAGATCTAGTTGCATCGAATCCAAAAGGAAATGATCCATAGGGAGTCCTGAACTCTATGGGAGTGTTTGTGATTATGCATAGGTCGATGGGAAGTATAGGAGGGAGATTCGCGGAAGGTTTGAGGGCTCTTGTTCGGAAGCAGAGGCAAGAAAGAATTTTCTGGAGGTTTAGTGCTTCCCAATTTTACAAGCTAGAATATCTTCTTTAGTAAGCCCAGGTAATGACTTACTTATGCTTTTTGGTTCATATTTATCTAATGTTATTTATTGTGTCTCTGAAGTAATGGTCCCGATGTCCTCGAAATTTGAATTTTGTGATGATATTTTGAAGTCACAAATATATGTGATACCTCGGACGAATTTATCAATGGTTAAGTGACCCATGCATCAAGCCATTCCATCCCACTCTTCCCCTGTGGTCTCCTCGTCCAAGAAATATTTAGAGTCCTCTTGGAAGGGAGGCATTCATTATAATCTTCAGTCTAAAATTCTGACCTCTTTATCTTAAGGTTTGTTGAGGGAATTGGGGAAGGTTCCCCTTGTGCATTTAGTAATAAAGGGAGAGGGAGAAGGTATTTTTTGTCTCGAGCAAAGGAAAAATCAAGGAGGCAACAATCCATAAAAGGGATGCTTATAGGAACCAAGCCCCTAGAAGAAGTTTCATAATGAAGCTTCTCTTTAAATTCCAGAGGGATAACATGCCCCTCAAAGAAGCGTGCTTTGGTCCATTTAATGGAGACAAACAACCCTAAGGGAGGGAGATGCAATCTGTAAGGCCCTAGAATCCATTCTGAAGGGTTGGAATTTCTTCGAGATTGATGCTTCGCATTGATTAATAGGATTGGCTTCGGGTTAGAATTCTAGCTCAATAAAGATCATAAACTCTTAGGGGTTGGAAGTAGTAGTTGTAATTGGATTTTTTTCTTTGGAACTAGATGATTAGTTTTCCTTAATCACCATGTATGGTCCCTGTCGGGAAAACATCCGGTTTTGGGACCATTTTTTTACAAATTCTTTTAGCAAGAGGTTGAAGTTGATTGTGGGTGGTGATCTAGGATTTTTTTCTTATAGATGCATCAGAATTACATGTAACTGATCTTATTAAAAACCATGACACATAATCTTATAAACAAAGAGTAAAAAGATATAATCATGCATGAGATCAAGACACAGAGATTTGGTTATGGAGTTCATCTAATTTGGACTACATCTTCGGGCCCTGCTCAACGGTGGGGAGGCCTTCATTCATTAAATGGCATGAAAAGAGAAGAAGTACAAGTATATTTTACATAAATACCCTTATACCTCCAATCTAGAAGATATTTGACAAATAGAGAGCCCATCTCTGGAAACAGACAGCATCACTGATATCCTGGTGAAAAATTGTGCAGAAACACCCATCTGAACACCGAATTCTGATAATCACGCTTCCTGCACCTCTCAGAACCTTTAGATACTTGAGGTAAGGTTACGCCCACCTGCCAGGAGCAGGTGTCGCTACTCTGCAATGGTATTCTGAGAAATCTTGCAGTTTCTCTCCCCCTTTCTCCGACGCGGATAGTCCTTTATATATGCTAGGGGTAAATCTCTCAATTCTTGGATAGTTCTAAACCAACGACAAGTTTAGCACGTGGGTTTGATTTAATATCGAGGATCTTGAGTCACAGCAACAATCCTTACTTAACATGGAAAAACTCTTTAACTGCATGCTTAACCCAATGGCCTTTTACTATTAACGTTTCCCCCATTAGTGTTTCCAATCAGCAGACAGACCAAAGCCCATACATCGAGCGCCCTGTGATAACCGCGAACCCGACGAACTATTAACCACAATATATAAAATATTGAGTCTGAAAGCCCATATCGCAAATCGTAATCAACGGAAACCAAAATTAGTACAACATGCAATTGCTTCCCCTTTGTGAAACGTGATTGTGATATCACAAATCGCAACATAATTATGTGATTGTGATATATTGCATCGCAACCAAGACTTGCTTCAGGGGTCGATTCTTTCACCTTCTCCTTTTGTGATGGGCAATTACGATTTGATCGCGTCGCAACCATGGCTTGCTTGGGGCTGATTTTCTTTAAGTCGTGACCTCTTCCTTCTGTGATCTGTGATATGCGAGACCAATGGAAACCTGCCACTTCATGCTTCCCCATTTGCTTAAAGTGCATGCCAAGTCATCTCCTCCTGCCACATGTCTAAGTCAAACATAAATTTTGACTTGCTTTAACTTCTTCATATGAACTCGCATTTGAGTGTCATTTGCACCATTGGAATCAGGATGACGAGCACTTCAATCCGATGCTAAGTTTATCCAAATTCTGCCACTTCGAATTCTTGAGCCATTTAGCATGCCACTGGTACCTTTTGAAGATCCACATAGAACAATCCTCCCCATTGAGAAGATTTTGGTCCTCCAAAAGCATTAAAATAATCTACAATTGTTGTGTACATTGTCTGCACTACAAGTGTCCTAATAGTTCCATCCTTCCTTCTCCTTCACCTTTGTCCTTCGAAGCCATAAGTGATGAGCCAACACTTGCATCCGCTGCAAACATGTAGTACAATACTCTTGCAAATTACATGCTTAATTCTATGACCAATAACGATCCAATCATCCCATACTTACCATGAGTTTATAACACACACACTCTGTGGTCAAGTTTACATAAAAAAAATAAATAAATAAATAAAAAATCAAATAAAATAAAAATACCCTAGCTATCAATACAAGGCCAACCATCATGGTTGCTTCAACAAGTGATGGAAAGCACATCATCACTGCAACACATGATTTACAAAATAAGGCCAAACACGATTGTTTCTTTAACAAGTGATGGAAAACACATCACCACTGCAACATATGATTTACAAAAATAAGGCCAAACATAATTGTTTCTACAACAAGTGATGGAAAACACATCATCGCTTTTACAGTTTAACACGCAACACGTGATTTTAAAAACAAGGCCAGGACATTCTACCACACCTAGAAAAAACATCTTTCACCTTCAAAGTGAAAGGGTTGTCTCCTTGTTCCGCATTTGCTAGTTGAACAATTGTTTCACCTAGTTCGTGCACGAATGCTTTGTCCTTACGACGTTGCTCTGGATGGAGCCTTCAACACGTGGCTCTTTGAAGACCACCTCTGCGGCAATGACTACAATAAGTTATTTTCCTCCAAATTGGCTTTACCTTCTTCTTTTCCTGCTGTTGAGAAGGTCTTTCACGCCTCATCCTCTTTCGTGTTGTTATTCTCCTCCAGCACTCAGCAAACACATGGTTATGCAATCCACAAAAACTGCAATTTGTTCTATGCCATGATTTTCATTCATTATTAAAAATATGGTTGTAATCAAAATGAACATTAGAATACTGATACTTATTATACCTTTCTTGTTGGTCTCTGTTACGATCATGGGAACGAGAGCTTGCCTCAGCTCTTTTTCTGCAATGCATACTGCCATAGGTTGATGGTGATGTATTCCCATCATCCTCTTTCCTCGACGGGTTCAACAATGTCGTGGAAGCTTATGACACCTTTGAGCACCATCCTTCAGTGTGCCCCAAACTTGAAAATCGAGGTTTTTTTCTCAACCTCCAATGGTTGAGTTATTCCTTGGCCATTAACACCAAGTTCTTCTCCTTTGTACCTCATCTTGGTAAGGAGTCTCATACTTGTCCCCGTAATGGGTATCTCCACATTTCCAACAAAAATTATATTATGTGAAGATGAAACTGAAGATAAATCAACATCTTTTACCTCCACGATTGCTTTGGAAAGAATTGGTGATGGCTTTTCATCATCTGTTGTTGATGGTTTGCTGGTTGTTTTAGTGCATTCACAATCTCCTTCCTGACATACCCAATTCCTATATATCAGGGTAATTCCACTACTTTGATGGGGTTTATGATGCCCTAGCAATTAATGTCGAGGCCTTTCCCCTCATACCCCATTCTCTTTAACAGTTTGGAGCCGATACATGTGGTATGTTCTTCAAAAAGTGACAAAATTGTTATCAGGAAAAATACACAGAGTCAAAGAATTGCTCTTTACCTCACGAGAGTTACACTACAGCTTGTCCAAAGCCTCATCCTTTGCCTGCAGCTGGTGTAGTAACCTCTATTTCTCCTCTTTCTCTTCCCATAGTAATCTCTTTAATTCGGCATTCCCTTCTTGAAGTTTCTCATTAATCTCCTCATTTGAATGACGAGAAGATGAGGAAGGTGACGAATAAGATGCATAAGCATCGGAAGATGTGGATGAAGCATTACTTTCGGATCTTCCTTTCTCCTCCTCTCTTCTTTCCCTATTCACACCACACATGATGCCCACCAATCGGGAGATCCTCAAGAAGGCTTCATGCATTTCTTTATCATCCTCCATGGTTGCACATTCGGTCATTCACCCACATAATTTCCTATTAGCAAAAGATCGCTTCTCTTCCCAACATGCTTCAACATCTACCATGTCTCCTCTTCGTAGCGCACATCCTTTGAAGCTTGTTTCTGGTTAGCATACTCATGCAACTCACACCAACTAAGACCTACTTTGATACCACTTGATCAATGATTTTTTTCTTATAGATGCCTCGAAATTACATGTAACTGAGCTTATTGAAAACCATGAAACATAAGCTTATAAATGAAGAGTAAAAATACATAATCGCGCATGAGATCAAGACACAGAGATTTGATTATGTAGTTCATCCAATTTGGACTACATCTTCAAGCCCTGCTCAACAGTGGGGAGGCCTTCATTCATTAAATGGCATGAAAAGAGAAGAAGTACAAGTAGATTTTACATAAACACCCTTATATCTCCAATTTGGAAGATAGTTGAAAAATGGAGAGCCCAGCTCTAGAAACAGACAACATCACTGAAATCCTGGCAAAATATCATGCAGAAATGCCTGCCTGAATACCCAATTTTGATAATCGGGCGTCTTGCACCTCTCAGAACCTTTAGATACTTGAGGCAAGGTTTCGGCCACTTGCCAGGAGTAGGTGTCACTGCTCTAAAATGGTATTCTGAGAAATCCCATAGCTTATCTCCCGCTTTCTCTGACGTGGATAGTCCTTTATATATGTTTGTGGTAAATCTCTCAATTCTCGGGCAATTCTAAACCAATGACAAGTTTAGCAGGAGTGTTTGATTTAATATCGAGGATCTCGGGTCACGGAAACAACCCTTACTTAACATGAAAAAACACTTTAGTTGTGTGTTTAACCCAGAGGCCTTTTACTATCGGTGTTTCCCCCATCAGCATTTCCAATCAACAGACAGAACAAAGCCCATACATCAAGCACCCTGTGATAATCGCCGACCAGACAAACTATTAACCACAATATATAAAATATTGGGTCCGGAAGACCATATCGCAAATCGCAATTGGCGGAAACCAAAATTAGTACAACATGCAACTTCTTCCCCTTTACAAAAGTGATTGCGATATCGCAAATCACAACATAATTCTACAATTGCGATATATTGCATCGCAACCAGGACTTGCTTTAGGGGCCGATTCTTTCACCTTCTCCTTTTGTGATGGGCGATTGCGATTTCATCACATCACAACCATTGCTTGCTTGGGACTGATTTTCTTTAAGTTGCAGCCTCTTCCTTTTGCGATCTGTGATATGCGGGACTAATGGCAACCTGCTACTTGGCGCTTCCCCATACGTTGAGAATGTCTACCACGTCAAACATAAACTTTGAATTGCTCTAACTTCTTCACATGAACTCGGATTTGAGTGTTATTCACACCTTTGGAATCAGGATGACGAGAACTTCAATCTAATTCTAATTTTATCCAAATTCTTCCATTTTGAATTTTTTAGCCTTTTACCATGCCACTGGTACTTTTTGAAGATCCACGTGGATCAGGGGGAGATCTGAATTTCTTTCTTAGGGTTGCTGAGACCTAGGGGCTAAGGGAAAGATTCGACTTTTTTCTTGATTACTTTCAACGCAATCTAAGTACCTCAACCCTTATTGGAATTGAGCCTATTAAGCTCCAGGATACCTGAAGAAATAGGAGAGCGGGGGAAGAAAGGGTGGCAAAAAGGCTAGATCATTTTTATTTTTTATTTTGTTTTGGAGGATCTATGTGATTCTCTTCTTTTAATCAGATAACGGGTTGGCAATGCGGGTGAATTTGATCACTCCCCTATCTTGATGGAGATCAGGAATGGTGCCCTCAAACCAGCTACCATTTTTAAGATGAACTCCCAATGGCTCCAAGATGAGGATTTTATAGCATTATTAAGGAAAATTTGCAATAATCTTGAATTCAGAGTAGATGCCTCTGTCTAGCGAAAGTTTGCAACAAACCTAAATAAACTAATTAAAGTTTAGGATGTGCATAGGCAGAAAAATGAGGAGCAAGAGTTGCAGGAGGTGGAGAATCAATTACAGGAAATGGCCTTCACAGGAGGGGAAGGTGCTAATAATGTCTCAGATAGAGAGAGAGCCTTCAGACTAGAAGGAAGGAGGAATGATTTTCTAGAATTTAAGGAAGAAACTTGGAGGTTAAAAATGTGTGCTCTATGGTTGGCAAATGGTGATGAAAATACACGATTCTTTCAGGCCTTTGCAAAGGAATGGAAAATCTGAAACACAATCTGAAGTCTGGAAAAGAAGGAAGCTGGGGATATTCCAAGGTTTAATTACCTTGCGGCTTTGGGGAAGGCTCATTTTTAGAACTTATTTAGGAAACTCAAGGCACTTCTATCACAGAATTTGTTTAGATTGCCCTAACCTTCGTAAGTTTTTTTGGAGAGGAGGATAATCAAGCTTTGCAAGAGGAGGTCAAAGAGGCATATTTGAAGGGGGTGCTCCAGTCCTTCAAAAAGGACAAAATTCTAGGGCCTGATGGGTGGGGAGTTGAATTTTTCTTGGTCCTATTTGAGATATTGGGAAGGGATTTACTCCAGGTGTTCAAGGAGTCGAGATGAGAAGGAAAATGTTTGTCTGGTTTCAATTCCACATTCGTTGCTTTGATCCCAAAATTTGGTAATCCTCATTCCATGTGTGATTTTTTCTCTATTTAGATTTGAAGCAGTATCTATAATATTATAGCAAGAAATATATCCTTAAGGATTAAACCTTTTGGATCATGAGTTGCCTCCAAATAGTGTCCTTTGTTGTCTTGATCAATGGGTCAGCCTCAATTTTCTTTTATATTAAAAGAGGGTTGAGACAAGGATGCCCTCTTTCACCAATATTATTCCTTTTGGTGGTAGAGGGCCTTAGTATATTAATTGTGGATGCCTCTAGGGGAAGGCTCTATGTAGGAATTATGATCTCCCAAAGATAATATATTACCCATATGGTTTTTTTGGATGATGTTTTAATCTTCTGTAATGGTTCTCAAAGGGATGTGGAGACGCTAGCTGACATTCTCATCTTGTTCCAAAAAGAAATAGGAACATTGATTAAGTTTCAAAAGTCTTCCATCTCTGCAATAATCTAGAGGATGATGAGGTTTAGGCGTGTATATATGTATTTGATTTTGGACAATCCCAAATTGATGAAGGCATAAAGTACTTGGGTTTTCACTTCAAAACAAATCAATATTCTAAGGAGGATTGGCCTTGGATTTTAGACAAACTCGAAAAAATATTAAGAGCTTGGATTCATAGATGGTTATCTAGAGCTAGAAGGTTATTCCTTAAAAATTAATTTTCGGGGCCATCTTGGTCTACTAGATGTCATTGGCCTAGAATCCAAAATGCATTTTAGAAAAATCCATAAGCATATGTTTCATATTTCTTTGGGGCGGTTAAAGTGGTCAGGCAGTTTTTCCTTGGATAAATTGGGAGTGAATTATTGTGCCAAAAGCTCTGGGAGGTTGGGATTTAAAAAATATTTTTATGTTTTCAAAATATCTCGTGGTAAAATGTGGTTGGAGGTTGATCTCTTGTCAAAATCTATGGATTTTGGTGTCCTACCAGAAGTACATAGCTCTGTGTCTCCTGGAGGATTAGATTACGTGACCAATGAAGGAGAGAGAAAACATCTCTATTATCTAGAGGGTAGTCTTAAACTCTTTTGGGCTGATCAAATTAGGCTTGGCATGGGAAATTGGCAATGGTTCCAACAAGTGGATACAACAGGATCCTTGGCTTGGATTTGGGGAAAGTTTTCGTTTGCATCATGACCTTATTGGCCATATTAGGGATCAAGGATTTTCCAAATTTGCACATATTGCAAACCCGGGGGCCACGTCCATCTGGGAGGAATGTTGGCTCTTAGCGGAAGTGTCAGAGTTTAGAGACCAATATGCAGAGCATTGGCTCAGATACTTTGAATTTTTCAGGTTTGGACATATCAAAATCACTAAAAGGGAGGATGAATTGGTATGGCTGGCAACTATGAAAGGATTTTATTCACCTAAATATGGTTATATCCTCATATTAGTTGAGTAAGGCCACAGGGAGGAAACCTAGTGGTGGAAGTTGTTATGGAAAGTAAAGTGTCCTCCAAAAGCTAAGTTGTTTATGTGGTGTGATTTAAATAACAAGGCCCTGACATGGGTCATGATGCAACACATATACATGATAAGCCCTAAATGGTGCGTGTTATGCAAGCATAATGGGGAATCCTTAAGGTCATATTTTCATTGAATGTTCATTCTCTTGCAAAGTATGGCAGTTGGTTCGTCAAGATTATGGTCAGATTTGGGCTTGGGTCGGGACCCCTATTGAGGAGGCATGGTGGAACTGGAAAATAGATTAGAGCACCTGCATGTATAGAGCACTGCCTTTAATTCTTATGTGGGACATTTGGCTCTCTAGGAACTAAACGATATTTAGGGATCAAACCTCTTCCCCATTCAAGTGGTCAAGGAAGGTTTGGCCATCTTGAGTCATTTTCCACAAGTAAAAGATGCAACTACACCAAAAATCATTATGCATGAACAACCTGAACTCTCAAAACCTTAGGGTTTTTTTTTGGGCTTCACAAGATGAAAACAATTTATGTGGTGTAGTGGTTGTCATGTTCCTTGAGGAAAACCATTATTTCCATATTTTTATGGGTTTTGGTAGTAGAAAAATAACCAGGTTGAGTTGATGGTATGCAAGTCTCTTCTTTTATTTGTGCTAGAACGGGGCTGCATCTCATTATGGGTCTATGGGGACTCAAATTTAGTTGTAAACTGGGTGAATATAACACATTCTTGTAGGAATATACATCTAATTCCTATTCTAGAAGAAATTTTTCATCTCATCACTCTTTTTAATGATTTTACATGCTTTCCTATTTACAGGGAAATAAATTAGATCGCGGATTCCATATCCAAAGTAAGTATCAAGCTGGAGCAAGGCCTTCATTCAGTTGATGAACATATGGGTGCAAAAGTATTTCAGATTCACCATTAGCCGTATATAGATGATGATTCTCAAGCACATGATGTGGCTTGATCGGTTCTCCTTCCTCTTCGAGGGAGCCATTTTTGTTTTTCCTCACTTTGGTTGTGAACTGTTGGGTGATAGCTTCATTTCACTGCCTTTCGTTATTGATCTTCTATCTCTTGTTGGTGGCATTGGCATAGTCACATTTTTTCACTATAATTATGCTTTGGTTTTATGTTGAACGTTGGTGTCATGCGTGATTTTTCTCTTCCTACTATCGACCTCTACAACCATATTTCTCATCAATTCCAGGATCATATTTCAAAATATTATATCTGATGTGTCTCTTTGGCAAACTATTCCTTGTTGAAATATATTTTTATTTTGAATTGAAAGTTTTCTTTGTAGATACATATGTAAGGGAAATACTTATAAACCTTTGATTGATGGAATACCTGAACTACACTCGGGTGTATCTGCATAATGTAACTCTATCTACTTTTGCAGTAATAAAGTTAGGCAAAAAAATAAATGTATATATGAAAGTTTCAAATTTAGTGATTTGAAGTTCGAAATTAATGTAAATGAAAGTGCTGCAACAATCATAGTTTATGGTGTCACCCCAAAAGTGTCAATGGTTTGTGAACAACAAAAACTTATTAGAAGCAAACTAATGTGTAAAATTAGTAATAAATAGTATACATATTGAATCAATGAGCTTGGCCAAGAAATGAAGCTCGAGTGTGCATTTTATTGAAGGCAAGTTTGGCCTGCTTCACAAAATTGCACGCCTGTCCTTCATTTCAAGGCTAAATTGAGTGATTTGACTTGGAGAATGTTTTTTAACTCGTGATTAACATTAAAGTTTTCTAATTTAGTGATTTGAAGGTCGAAGTTAATGAAATGAAAGTGATGGAGCAATCGTTGTTCACGGTGTCCCCCCAAAAGTGTCAACATTTTGTGAACAACAAAAACTTACTGGAAGCAAAGTAGTCTGTAAAATTACTAATTAAATAGTATGCAATTTGAATCAATGAGATTGGCCAAGAACTGAAGTATGGGTGTGCATTTTAGTGAAGTAAGGCAATTTTGGCCTGCTTCACAAAAATGCACGCCCAACCTTCATTTCAAGGCCAAATTGAATGATTCATCTTGGAGAATATTTTTTACTCATAAGTAACATTAATACAATTAAAGTAACTTAGTGATCTGAAGGTCAAAGTTAATGTCAATGAAAGTGTTGCAACAATCGCAGTTCACGGTCTCCCCCAAAAGTGTCAATAGGTTTTGAACATTAGAAACTTACTGGAAGAAAATTAGTGTGTAAAATTAGTAATTAAATAGTATACAATTTGAATCAATGAGATTGGCCAAGAAATGAAGGTTGGGTGTGCATTTTAGTGAAGCCGGGCAATTTTGACGTGCTTCACAAAAATGTACGTCCAACCTTCATTTGAAGGCAAATTTGAATGATTCAACTTGGAGAATATTTTTTTACTAATAAGTAACATTAATACAATTAAATATTTTTTTATTTTTCACATATATTTTTATGTTGTTCAAGAATACTCCCAATTGCATGGATTTTATAAGGTAAAAGGCAGGTTTTGTTTGCCTCAAATAAATTCACTTTAGGATGTGTAATTAATTGGCAATGATATAATGATCATTCCATCGTATGGGTATGTGAATTTGTACCTCATTCTTATGGTATAAAAACACCCTAATGGGCCTTAGTCTTGTGGTATAACAATGCCCTAATGGGCCTAGTGTTGTGGTGTAACAACACCATAATGGGCCTCACTTCTTACGTATGACAGTGGCCTCTTTGGGCCTTCTTATCTATGATATGAGAAAAGATTATGAAAAAGATATGAAGGAGATATGTTGAGCCCTATGACAGAGATATCATGACAAACCTATGGTTGTTCCCCTGCATTGTTATTTTTAATGTTCTCTCTACATAATTGGTTATGATGACATGGGGTGAATGCAATGTGAAAATGTTGAAAACGTTTTAAAATGCAATTATCTATAGCAAAGACTTCAAGCCCTAAGAAAATTAACATTATTAGCACTTTATTGGTTAATGGTTAATGATGAATATGCTTGAGTAATTATTGAAAAATGCAATATAGTATATGGTTGTCAAATCTGGTCCACAAAATTAAACATTTATGTGGGGAGAGAAGCAAAATTATAGGTCGCATATGGATGGTAATGAACCTATTTTCCCTTTTGAAAATATGCATAGGTTTGTAATTTTAGTTTTTTGTTTCTATTTGGATTTTAAAGTGGTTGTTGAGTTGACTAGTCTTGTCAAATACTCAAAAAGGCTTTGTCCCTCCAATCCTCTTGTTGTTGTTGTTGTTGTTGTTGTTGTTTTTTTTTTTTTTTTTTTTTTTTTTTTTTGGTGGTAGTCCTAATTCTGGCAATACCTGGAGTCTTGGATTTTGGAAATTCCTAGATACAATCATGCCATGGCTAGTTATCCTCATCCTAGAGGGTGTTATAGTGATAAGATGTATGAGATAAGGAAGGAGATGAGACACATAGAAAATCAACTAGAAGGCTTGCATAAGGCCATGGTCTATATTAATACCCAAAAGGAATCCCAAATGAAGAAGAATGAAGAGCTGGAAGGGTAAATAATTCAAGGACCCTAGTTATTTAATGCAAGGTATGGTGGGAAACATTCCATCGATATGGTAGACAAAATTCCATTGATATATTACCCTAGCAGGATGTTATTTATCCTATCATGTTCCAACCATCTTCCAACCAAATTTATGATTAGAATGTACAACATTTTTCATTGGCTAAATATGGCAAACAGGGGTATGTTTCCTCTACTCTACATTGCAAGAAATGAAAATTTACATATAAATAAAACAATATCCAACTTACTTATTGAAAGCCGACTATTAATACCTCATTCTCCATCCAAATAACAAAGTCGATCCAATACGAATTTGGTAGAGAGACTTAGAATTTGAGTCGAGGGACTAAGCAAATGGCGACTAGGGTTTGAATAAGACTTGTTCTATTGCAGCCATAGTACCAACTCTGGAGGAGGACAGTGCCAGAGCGGCAGAGATTCGCAGAAGAGGGCAGGTGCTGAGCCTACAAATGAAAAAGCGGGGTCCATCGGGACCCCATCATACAAACAGGTAATGATGCACAAGGAGAAAACTGCACTGGACAAAGTGCAAATATTAGGTTCTGAGAAGTCAGGCAAGGAAGATCTGACCAACAAAGGAAAGCAAAACAATGAGGATAAAGATACCCAGAAACAAAAAGAAATCATTGGAAGCAACAATACTACGAATAGAGATAGGATAAAACCTTTCCCAGAACAGGTTTCACAAAAAAATGAGCCTGAGGATGAACGATCAAAAGAGAAGGAGGATCTAAACCAAGCCAAGGCAGGACATGAATGAACAGCGACGGTAGCCAAAAAGAAAGAAACCCAGGGACCGTGCAAGCCCAAAGCAACTGACACCCTACGGGTAATAATTTCTGACCCAGAACTACAGGCGTACCGTGACCACATGGTAGAACATGCAGTGATCTGCAAGTTTATGGGTTTTGGCCAATAGAACGAGCCTTGTGCATGTGGATAAAACAACAATGGAAACCCAAAGGGGATGTAAGACTCCACTTAGGAGCCAAAGGTTTCTTTACAGTGGATTTTTCCAATCTGGAAGACAAGGATCGAATATTTGATGGAGGCTCGTATTTCTTTGCCTCAGCAGGTCTTTACATGAGACCATGGAAACCTAACTTCGCACCAGAATAAGAAACCTTCAAATAGGTATCGGTCTAGATTCACTTATTCTCTCTACCGATTGACTACTAGGGACTTGCAACACTTGAACAGATAGGAACCAAATTAGGCACCTTCATCAAAGCCTCAGAAGCAACATTACAGAACATATATACCTCCTATGCTAGAATCTGTGTTGAAATGGATGTTTCGAGAGCACTTCATGAGGGCCTATGGTTGGAATACAGAGATGAAATGTATTTTCAAGCTATAGACTATGAGCAGATCCCATTCTGCTGCAGGAAATGTCATGAACATGGACATTTGTTCAGAGAATGCCCAATGAACAGAATGACGGAGAAATCCAAGGATAACAGAGGAGATAAGAATAAGGAGGCCTTTGTTCGACCTAATGTTAGACAAAGAGCAAACAAAAGACGACAGAATAAAGCGAGCACCTCCTTCAGAAGCACAATCAATGCTTTTGAGGTGTTAGATTCAGGCACAGATTTAGAGGACAACCCTCCAGAAAGCGAGACATTGCGAGACAGCCAGCTCACAACCACACCAGGAACGAAAGAACCTATTTCTAAGCCATCAAACAACATCCCACAAGCTCAAGGACCAACAGAAAGATGAGAAGAATATTCAGAGATGATAACTAGCAAAATAGGGCTAGAGGATATGGAACTAAGCGACATTCTTGAATAAGAAGGTACGGATCTACCAAACATGGTAGAAAATTGGAAAAAGAAAGGCATGGAACACATATCGGAAGAGGAGGTGAACAGAATCAACAACTTATTCATAGCAAGACAACAAGCAAAACTGGATTTGCAGAGAAAGAGCTTGGGAACAACAAAAGAGCTAGGGGTAAGAGCTCAGGGACTGCATCAAACCACCACCAACTCAAAGTGCCAAAAAAAAACGAGGAAGAAGGACTAACAATGAGGCATTACAATAATTAGGTTAGATGCTCCTAAATTCAGGTAAGATGAAAGCCCTTCAGGTGTTCACACTAACCTCCTAAACTTTGTTGATTATGAAAGTACTTTCATGGAATGCTAGAGGGCTAAATAACCTAAAGAAACAATGTTTATTAAAGAAAAAAGTCCAAAAGGAACAGCCAGATATGATTTTTTTGCAAGAAACTAAATGCTCCAACAAAACAATGGTTAACACTAGTAAAAAATTGGGTAAACAAATGGACTAGCTAGAAACAGCAAGCAGTGGATGGGAAGGGGGCATGGCCATTCTTTGGAATCCACAAGTTATCCAGCTTATATCCTCTGAAGTTGCCAGATCTCATATATCAATAGAAGTCTAAATAGTAGGAAATCCAGTCACCTATCTATGCACAAATGTCCATGGCCCTCAAAAACTAGAGGCCAAATTGCTATGGCTCAGAGCTCTATCCAACTTGCAGTAGAGATATCCTCAAGCAAAATCCATTTTCGGAGGTGATTTTAATATGATCACTGCTCACGGAAAATAAAAATAAAAAAAAATCAAAAAAAAAAGGAGGAGGCATCAGAATGCTCAACAAGGATACTGAAGCTTTCAAAGACTTTATTAAATCAGCCAAGCTGGTAGATATCTTCCCCAAGAGTGGAGCTTTCACTTGGAACAATAAAAGAGGGGGTGATAAGCAAATCGCCTCTAGACCAGACAAGTTCTTAGTGACAGAAACCATTCTTCTGGGAGGGATCAATGTGGATTCGGACATACTACCAAGTGGAGGTTCGGACCACTGGCCCATAATTATGAATGAGGCTATCCAAGGTACACCAAGGAACAAGCCTTTCAGATTTGGAAAGTTTTGGCTTAGTCATCCAGAGTTCACTTCAAGAATAGAACAATGGTGGAGTGAACCGTTAGGCATAAGAGGAACTAAAATGTTCATTCTCCAAGCTAGACTTAAACACATCAAAACCAGACTGAAATCCTGGAATCAAGAAGTCTTTGGCAACATATTTAAAGAAAAAAGAAGTTGGAGGAGCAAATGGAACAAATTCACAAGGAATGGATCCAAGAAAATATTAACCAAGAAACCATGAATACAGAACAAAAATTCATGCAATACTAGCAGATCAGATGCCAACAGGAGGAAACTCTATGGAAGCAAAAATCTAGAATTCAATGGCTTAAGGAAGGTGAAAAGAATACTAAATTTTTTCACAGCTCTGCCATTGATCACAGAGGTGCTAATAAAATATTAAGAATAAAGGATGATCAGGGAACCTCGGTACAAACTCATCATGAAATCTCGAACCTTCTCATAAATCATTTCAGCCAAATTGCACGTGAACCTGATATTGACAAAGAGGAAGCTATTAAGGATCTTTTAACTTCTATTCCCAAGCTCATCACAGAGGATCAAAACAAGGCCTTAAATCGAGCCATCACCATGGAAGAAGTGGAAGAAGCAGTGAAAGATATGCCAAATGGTAAGGCACCAAGGCCAGATGGCTTCACCATCGACTTTTACAAAGCCTGTTGGGAAATAACCAAAACAGAGGTATGGGAAGTGGTGGACGATTCCCGGTGCTCCTCTTCCATCTTAAAATCCCTCAACTCTATGATAATTACCCTTATTCCAAAGGAGGAGGAAGTAACACTCCGTCGAAGTTTCGGCCAATTGCATTGTGCAATGTTTTGTACAAGATTATTTCTAAAGTCATAGCCAACATACTAAAACCAATTCTTCCAGGTATCATTTTGGAAGAACAATATGGCTATGTAGAAAGGAAACAGATTATGGACAACATCTTTCTAGCTCAAGAGATGATTCATACTCTCTGAACTCAGAAAAAAGCGGACATGCTAATGCAGTTGGACCTATCGAAGGCTTATGGTAAAGTCAACTGGAACTATTTGGAGGCTATTTTAAATGCCTTTGGCTTTGCGAAATAGTGGATAATATGGATCCTAGCCTTGGTCAAGTCTACTAGATTTTCCATCTTGGTTAACGGAGCTCCCGCAGCCCAGTTTACACCCTCTCAAGGTCTATGACAAGGGGATCCCTTATCCCCCTTTCTTTTTTTATTCTAATGGAAGGTCTTAGCCGGCTTATCAGAAGAGCAAAAGAGGATGGAATTATTCAGGGACTCCAACCCTTGCCCTCAAGCCCTGCAACAACACATCAGCATTTTTTCGATGACACAATGCTACATGGCTCACCCTCTATCACAGAAGCTCTTAGTTTCAAAGATATTCTCAATCGCTTCAGTCTGGCCTCAGGTATGGAACTTAATCTATGTAAATATTCCATTTTCTTTTTCAATACGCATCTAGCAGTCCAGAAGAATATTTATACTATCCTCAATTTCAAGAGGTGTAACCTCCCTTCAAGATACCTAGGCATTTCGCTGACTGACAAACCCTGCCAAAAAATTCATTGGGAAAGAATTATTGCCAATCTAGACAAAAGGTGTCATCATTGGACGCACAAAACCCTCAACTTTGCAGGCTGCCTATTCCTCACCAAATTTGTCCTCTAGGCTATTCCTCATTTCATGCTTTCTATTCTCCCGACACCTAAAGGTGTTCTTTAGAAAATCCGACTCATCCAGAAAGTGTTTCTTTGGTCGGGTAATTCATGGAAACAAAAGTGGAGGTTGATGGTATGGGATAAGATCTGCAAACCCAAACACCTGGGTGGGTTAAATCTTTAGGACCCCTTCACCGTCAACCAAGCATGTGGAGCCAAGTTATGGTGGAGGTGGATAAAGGAACCGAACTTAACTTGGGCCAAACATTGGAAAGCAAAGTATGCTAATAACTATAGCCTACAGAATTTTATCAGGATGCAAGAAGCCCCTGATGGATCTCCAATTTGGAACCTTGCTAGAACTAATCGGAACATAATTCAAGAACAGAGTTTTTGGGAAGTCCGAGATGGACAAGCTACCTTGTTCTAGGAAGATGCTTGGCAGTAATTACCTAAGCTCGAATTCCCTAAATTCTTAACCATTCAAAGAAGAAACCAAGAGCTAGGAAGGACAACAGTGAACCGTTACTGGAAACTAACGATAATAACCAAGCATGGAAACAGTGGATATTCAACAATACAAAACAGCCAAAAGATGAAGATAACAGTACACAGAGCTAGCCAAAAGGAAGATAAGGAATGCACGTGATGCAAATAAACTGCGTTGGGGCAAGCTCGAGGGGGGCAATTTCTCCCTCAAAGAAGCAAGAGTTTATATAGAAGAAAATGAACAAAAGGAAAAGGTTAATTGGTACAGTGAAGTTTGGGATGCTCAACTTTGGCCGAAGACTAAATTTTCCTTTGGCTCTTGATGCACCAAAGAACGCTAACCTGGGAGAACCTCCGGAAAAAAGGGTTCACAGGCCCCTCATGCTGCCCCCTATGTGAAATTGAGTAGGAATCCATGAATCACCTTCTCAATACTTGTGAATGGATAGAAAGCCTATGGAACTGGATGGAAGCCATATTTAAGAGGATGGACAGGGAAAGAAACTCAATACAGGAAAGTATAGGGAATTGGCGAAGTAATTTTTCCAAAACCCAAATGATCAATACATTATGGAAACTCATCCTGGGGTTTATAGTGTGGATGGTATGGAAAGAACGAAACAAAAGAGTGTTTCGAAATGAAACTAAAACCATAGAATTTATTAAAGCCACAATTCTGCAAAACATGAGAGACACGGTTCTAACCAGAGGGAAAGCAGAACAGTACAAGGATTTCTTAGTCTCTGACTTACAAATTCTGCAGGCATTTGGCATTGAGATAGGATCCATCACTATCTCTTCAGAACCGCGACCACAACAAGGCCCCTCCGTGAATGCCTGGTCTCCTCCACCGACAGGCTTTCACAAACTCAACTTTGACAGGGCTTCTCATGGAAATCCTAGTCAGACAGGTATAGGAGGTGTTCTTCGGGATTACAAAGGGGAAATACAACATATTTTCAGTCAATCATTGGGGGAAGGAACCAACAATGAAATGGAATTTTCGGCTTTAGAGCAAGGGTTACGAATTCTAATTCGCTTGGAAATAGGAGCTACAGTGGTGGAAGGCAATTCTCTTTTGGCTATCAATGCAACAAGGAAAATCTAGATGGGGATGAAATCGAGTAAGGTAACGAAGCATTGGAGGCTCGCCAAGGTCACAGAGCTCATATAAGAGCACCTCCCAAGGCTCGATGGAATCATCTTGCAAGCAGTAAGAAGAAAGGCAAATGCAGTGGCTGATTGTCTGGCAAACTACGGGATCGATCACCACTTCACCTACCCGGACACTTGTTGGCATGATGTCGCATGCACCAAACTTCGAAATAAGTGTTCACTTCTGTCGAGACAAGACATTCGTTAAAGGAAGAAGTGGGGCAGGAGTACGAAGGATTACGCCTTAATAGCGAATGGAGATGGCCAACCGAAGGAACATCGAGCGATAGACCCATGAAGGACATGAGTAAGAGTGGAAAATCATCCACAAGGACAAAGTGCATCGAGCAAGGAGGATAACCAACAAAAAATATGATCAGCACTGTCAGCAAAACACAAGGGAGGACACATGGCGTTCAACCAATAGGCTCAAGTGTGGTAGAGTTAAGGCTCTGGATATGTATCATGAACAGGAATTGGGAATTCATAATAGCAGTTATTATGGTAGGATCATCACCTATCCGACGGCGAAGTGAGAGATCTCAGGCCAGACCTGCCCACCCTCAACTATATCTAAAGCTTCCAACCAAAAGATCAGAACACTACTCTCTCACAGCTTGCGACATAGAAATCGCATTACTGCTAGGATTTCCACTGTATCCGCGACCTGCAATAGCATTATGGTGCATAAAGGAAGTGTTGAAAATGCAACAAGATGGTGGAGCTTAGTGAAAAGAAGTCGCCTTCACTAAGTGGTCCCACAGGCTATTTTTGGCGCAAAGTCTATTTTTAGACCATGTGTATTTTTAGACATATGGATCATGGTCTATGAGTTGCAGGATGCTATTTGTGGATGATTGATCAAGTTGGTAAAAATAGATGGACTTCTATTTTTAGACATATGGGCGGAGTCTATTTTTAGACTGCAGGCTAAAAATAGAACAGTCGAATATTATTAGCTCTTAATAATATTTGGACTATAAACATTATCTTATCCTCTTGTAGCACTTCAATTCAAGCTACGGATGTGGCACATGAAGCTGCCAGAAGGAAATACGTGGTTCTTATGGGTTACTTGAGCTATTGCATGGAGGACTTCAGTTAGGACTTCAGTGATTGAGTTCTATGGAGTTGGATCAAGAGTTGATGGAGTTGTGTTCAGTTTAACTTGGTTGAACTAGTTGTATTTAGTCTAACTGATCAATAGACTAAGTGATGAGTGGTGTGAATTAGTTATTAATTAATTCACTAATTATTAACCATAAATCAACTGAAGAATACATCAGTTAACTCAGTGCATGGACAATTCAGTGGAGACAAGTGTTAGAGGTGAGTGAAAGGGCAAGACAGCTGTCAGTTGTGACAATAGTTGTGCATGTGATTTGCACATGCATGGATTGAGTAATGCCAATGAGGATTGCATAGTGTTACACAAGGGAAACACGTGAATGGATCATTCATTCTCATCTATTCTCATGCAGGATTGCGCAGTGGAGGCAGGTAAGCAGCGGAGGAGATTTGAGCCAGTGATTGATTCAGATCTGAGCTAGTTTGTGTGTAACAGGTGGAGATAGTACTGAGTACTTGTGATGAGTATTGTACTATGTATTGTTACATGTTCTCAATCAATATAATATACATATAATTGAGGGGTTTTCAGCTATATGCTTTCCCTAGTTACATACTATGTTGATATGTGTGATTGATGCTTCAATGTGCGCATGCAAATGTTTCTTAATACTGCTAAATTGATGATCAAAGTAGAGGAGGTTATGTGTTATGCATGATTCCGCAAATAATGTATAATCAGGATAATCTCTGTGAATAAGTGTCATATTATTCAAAATTTCTACAGGAAGTCGGAATGTTTCTACTAACTGAGACCTGCAAAAAGCCCAAAAGGCTTATGAAACCCGAACTACACAGAAAGAAAAGCGCAAAATCGAAGAGCTTGAAGTAGCGGTAACAGAGGAGGAAGAAAATTTGGAAGCTCAAGATCTAGAAAAGGAAGTGGAATGGCTTTATGATCCAGGCACTGCAACTACAAGAGCGACTCAATTTGTTCGAACCCAGGGAGAAATATGGAGGATGAAAACCATGCTAGCCAAGCCGCTCAGCATGCAGGCTAAAGACATAAAAAAAAATCACCAGGCCACCTCTCAAGTTTCGACAGAGAATTTGGCTAAGCTTGATGCCATGGAATTCAATCTCAGTGCCCTGACTCACGAAGTCAAAGTCCTCTTGTAGAAACTGAGAGTCCTCATCAGTCTCCTCAGGCACTCCATGCGTCAGGGATCCATGGCTGTGGGGGAGGTCACGGAGGAGACGACTGAAACCAGTCAGGTGAAGCGCCCCACTCCTCAGAGGAATCCGCAACGAGAAAATGACTGCAATGGCTGGCCCGAGTGCTCCCAGTACAGATTATGTAATCTTAAAGTTGTAATGGCTTCTCTGTTTCTAATATCTCTTCTAGTTTTGGTATGTTATGTTACTGGCTTCTATGATCCTGGTATCTCGTAACTATAGAGGTCCTCCTAGTCCTCTATCTTTCCTTTTGCTCTACTGTCCAGTTGCCTAGGGTGATGAACTATTTTGTTGTTTCAAACCCCTCTTTAGGCATCCTTGCGTGGTTAGCCTCGGGGTCAGTAGATGAAGTTTCAACTGGTCATAAACATTTTGAGAATGCGATGAAGTCTTGGCTTTGTCTGTGTGTGCACACACTTTTGTATCTTATGTATTTTATGAATTAATATAAAACTGCTAATTTACAAAAAAAAAAAATAATAATAATAATAAAATCGATCCACTTTTTGTTTTTTAACGTGTCCTTTTTGAAGTGTGTTGGATAACAACCACATTTGTCCTCTTCTCAAAACATGGCACATGGACTAGATAAACTAATTAATATGAAATCATTTACTTTTTTTCTAGGAAAAAAATTATCATTTCACATATTAAATATACTTACAAAAGTACAAATCAATGCCTATAGACCTTTATGGCCACTGTGTTGCATGGCACTTTGTTTTGGAAGCCTAGCCTTGGAGGCCTTGTCCTAAAATGTATACTAATTGAATTTAACTATGCACAAATAAAATATAAAAATTGTTTAATATATTTGATATAATATTATGAGAAAACTCAAATACCGTGGTACTATCCTCACCAGACTTCCTCTGTCCAACTTCTCATACATTTTTACAAGTTCTTTCCATACTTTTAAACTTACATGAACTAGCCTTCTTCTGAGCCTTTCCTCGAGCGGGAGTTCTTTGGTATTCTTTGTTTGTTTGCACCTAAATGTCTTGCATTTCTAAGACATTTGTAGTTTAACCTTTTTTACAAACTAAACCACGCCAAATTCAGTCTCCATGTCGTCAATTATTTCTCTTTGTAGGTGCAACCGTATCTTTGAGAATGGAAAACTGAGAAGAAATGTGTCATCTATATACCTCAAAAATTTAGATCCCTCTATTATATTTGGTTCCTTGGTATGGGTGGGTGGTTGAGCGGTTTCACTGTAGTTGAGTGTGCACAAGCTCATCACGTGTGCATGATCGTTGAGCTGAGCATCTTTGTGTTAAAAGGAGTCAGGCGGGAGTGGAATGGTTGCATTGAGAGCCTTGTTAGAGTGACGATGAGAGTGGTGTGGGATCTTGGAAAGCGAGGTTGGGGGCGCACTCAGGGAGTGCCAGGAATGGAGAATGAAGTTGTTGCGGTTCAAATTCAAGAGATAGAACTCTACCTAAGGCGAAGTTGCTGTATTCATGCTAGAAATTTGGTAGGTGGGGGAATCCCTCCCTGTTTCATTAGTTTTTTGTTCTATTCTTCTTGTCAGTGCAAGGCCACCCCGTCTAGCTTCCCCTTTTGGGAGGGAGATTTTATGATTCAAGGTCTTGTATTGAAGCTCTAGTGTGGTATTATTGGGTGGATATAATGTCCTAAAGGCTTAGTAAAGGTTTAGCTTTTGGATAATTTGGAAAATTTGATTCAAAGTTGGGGAATTAGGTGCGTTCATGGTTAGTCCGCACATTGGGCAGTTGTGCTCCCCCTCTTGGGTGGGATTAGTGGGCATCGTGGTAATGGGTTGGGCACCTCTCTTGTTGGGAAGCTTTTGTGCAAGGTTAAATTGGTAGACATGGTGAGACAACGATGGTGGGCCTGTCATGGAGTAGGCCCCCATGGGAAGCCTAGGGAGTGAGCCAACCAGACAAAGACACAGAACGTTGATGGAGAAAACATGGAAGATGAGGTGGTCCACGTCCAAGACCAATCATCGAGCCATGTGGAGCAACATCCCGCGCTAGCTTTAGTTGCAGAACAGTTAAGGGATATCCTTGTCATTCTCGACGTCATTCGCCAACAGAGGAAAGATGACATGAACAAGCCCATTATTTATACTAATGATGTCTAATACACCAAGGGCAAAATTCTAGAGTGTCGTGCTTCTAACAGTCGTGGCTAATGCCGAACCAGCGAGAGGCTGGATGAAATCAAGGTACGACTAACTCTTATAAACTTCCATCTACATGAAGGGCATGATCCTCCTGTGGTCCCGAGTGCTACTCATGCACTGAATCTCCCCCCTTGAAATGTCATCTGTTGATTTTTTTTTTGTCCTGTTTGTTTTGTATGTTATATGACTTTTCTGCCTCTTGGGTTCTTGTAAGAAATGACAGTATCATCTTAGTTTTTGCATTGCTCTCCTCACTAACAAATATGTTCGGAGTGAAGGCGGGAGAGAAAAGGGCCTATGGAATGTACGCTATAATTTTTTGAGGAATTAATGAAAATATTTTGATCGAAAAAAAAAAATGTTGTAAGGTCAAATTATGTTTTATTCAAAAATATAGTCTACCAATAAGAGTTTGCCCCTACACTTATTGTTTTCATTGTTGATAATTATATTTGATTGTTGTACTAAAAATTATTGTCATTGTTGTGTATTACAAGATCTATAGGAGGCCATGGACATAGGATGTAGACTATGTAGAACTACTAAATCACAAAGAGGAAAGTGGGTCGAAGAAGCTATGACAACAAAATTTGCAGATACAATACAAGTAAGAAGACAAAGCAACCTCAACCAAAGGAGGAAGGTCTTTATGAATTCATAAATACTGCAACCTAGAGGAGAGAAAGTCATTTTTTTTCCATGAGGCTTTTCAGGTCAAATTTATTGGTATAAAATGCATAGGAATGGTGATTAAATGTGATTCTATGATCAAGGGAAATGTTTGAAAATTAGGATGGACATGTGGGATAGGGATGTTGGATACTTTTCTTGTCGAAATTTTGGCTCGATGTATATAGCAAGGGTCATAAAATTATTTTTTTCAACTCCAAATTAACATGATATCAGTGGATTTTTGTGTTGGATAGAATATTCATTAAAATGATATAATTGGTGCACTAAACATTATTGACTATGTTGTGTATTATAGGAGCCAGATGAGGCCATGGCGATAGGTCGTGTCATGTCAAATGAGGACACAATGGATGACGTGGGACATCAGGTAATCAAATTTTGACTTAACTTAGGAAGAATTGATATAATGGAAATTTTTGATACGTCCATAGTTTTTCATGATATTATTAAAATTTATAGTGTATTATCCAATCTTGACAGAAATTAATGCATTTTGTTCATTATTTTAGATGGAGATTGGAGCAAATGTAGAGCCTAAACCTTCAACTAGCAAAAGAAAAAAAAATAAGTGGACATGGAACTAAAGATGTAAATCACGTAGAGGAAAATGGCTGGAAGAGGATATGACAATGGATCTTGCAGACACAACAAATGATTGCACAGAACAAGAGGTTGGTAAGGACTATAGTACATCCAATGAATACTTTGAGAAAATTGTTGTTTGTGGATGTTTTGTATTTCATCGAAAGAAACAATTCAAACAAGCAATTGTACAAAGACATTATATAGATGATGTGCTTTCGGTGGGTAGTATGCCTCCTACAATTGATTTGAATCCAATAGGAATTGTGGTAAGGAATTTTTCAATTTGATATAAATAATATGTATTATTCTTTCAAACATTGTTTTATATTATTTAAATAATTATTTTTTTCATAATAATTACTTGCAGGATAAAGTTCTTGGTTTAAAGTTTATATGGAGCACCAACTTCTAGCCTAGAGGGTGATAATAATTTATCTCATGGTACATCTAACAAAAATATGTGCACATATACTAACTCAGAAGACAAGGAATTGATGAAAATAAGTAACAAAACAAGAACTGCTTTAAAGATGCATAATTTGCTTAAATACAATGGGAAGGCGGACTACATACCCTACGAGAATGAATGTGATGCAAATGATAACTTTCCCTTGAGTTTGAGATCCATTTACAAAGAGAAATTTAATCATCAACTATATTATGCTTGGCCTAGAGATCAACAACTACCTATAGTGTATGAGTTGTTTCAATTTTGGGGTTACAACTACATGATATGACCCTCCATTATTCATGGAGTGAATCTAAGCCTCTTTATTGTCTAAAATGTCCATGTGGATATAAACATAGAAACAATTCATAACAAACCACTAGGAGATTAATGCCATATTATGCCATGTCATATTATAGTGGTGAATGGAGAAGGCTAACAAAATATAAGCATAACATGCCAACATATGGTCTAAATCCATGCAATTTGGAGTATTCTTGAACCACATAAATATATATCTCAAAAAATAAAAATATTTAATTGTATTAATGTTACCTATGAGTAAAAATTTACTCTCCAAGTTGAATCATTCAATTTGGCCTTGAAATGGAAGCTAGGAGTGCATTTTTTTGAAGCAGGCCAAAATTGCCTTACTTCATTAAAATGCATGCCTAGGCTTCATTTCTTGGCCAATTTGATTGATTTGAATTGTATATTATTTAATCACTGATTTTACACACATTTGTTTCTACTTAGTTTATATTGTTCACAAATTGTTGACACTTTTGGGGAGACATCATGAACTACGATTGCTCTAACACTTTCATTTACATTAAACTCAACCTTCATATCTCTAAATTATAAAACTTTGATTTTATTAATGTTACTTATGAGCAAAAAAATACTCTCCAATTTGAATCATTCAATTTGGCCTTGAAATGAAGGTTGGGTGTGCATTTTTGTGAAATAAGCCAAAATTGTCTTGCTTCACCAAAACGCACGTCCACACTTCATTTATTGGTCAATATGATTGATTCAAATTGTAGATTGTTTATTTATATATTTTACACACTTTTACATTGTTATATCTTTGAGCTTAAATATTTGTACATTATATTTCATACAACATTCTAAGTTTTACTTCGACTTTCCTTATGTGAAAGTTGTATATAAGTGGGAAACATAGTTATGTAGCATATTTGTCATACATGATGCAAGGTTATATCCTAATGTTAGGAATTGTCCAATCATGTCCCATTTCAAATTTCATTACAAAGAGTGTAATTAGTTTGGCCTCGGAGTGCATATTTTTTCCAACTGTGATCATTGGTAGATATGATCAATTGTTATTCCGACAAACTTTGTTTTCAGTGTATAACATTTCCTTTATGAAAATGAATATAATATGTTGCGTAAAATGGTTTTATGTTTATGTTGGAATGATCATTATCACACAATAAATTAAGTACAGGTTTTGGTGTGCATTTATTTGAGGCACACAAACCTTAACTTTAACCCTACGAAAACGATCAAATTTATCATGATCTTGCACAACAAAAATTTATATGTGCAAAAGTAATGTTAATTACGAGTACAAAATTACTCTCCAATGTGAATCATTCAATTGGCCTTGTAATGAAGGTTGGGTGTGTATTTTGGTGCGGTATGCCAAAATTGCCTTGCTTCACTAAAATAAACGACAAGGCTTCATTTATCGTCCAATTTGATTGATTCAAATTGAAGATTTCTTATTTAGTTATTTTACACACTTTTGAATTATTATATGTTTACTTTGATCCTTAAATAATTATGCTTCAGATTTCATACAACATTCTAAGTTTTGCTTCAACTTGCATTATGTGAAAGTTGTGTATAGGTTTTGCTTCAGCTTGCATTATTATTTGTCAGACCTTATGCAAGGTTATATTCTAAGCTTGGGTATTGTATAATTATGTAGAATTTATGTATGGTATTGCACTCCCCAAAAGCTCAATTAAATCTCTGATATATTAGACTTTAGCTGTGAAAATAACTAGAAGACTTTTAAATACCTTGGTATTCCAATATCTCTGAAAGGGACCACTACTAAAGACTAGCATAACATAGTTTCAAAAATTCAAAATAAAATGGTTTCCTATGGTGCTAGTTGGCTAAATTTGGTTGGAATAATGGTCTTGATAAAATCCACCATGTCTGCTTTATATATATTCCAAGGCTTAATCCTCTTTTCCCCTAGAGGAATATTGGATCAGATTAGTATGTGTATAAGAAAGTTTATGTGGAAAGGTGGAAAAAACAATGAATAAAATTCAACTTAGTTAATTGGAGCACGGTTAAAACCTCAAAAGAAAAAGGGGCTACGGGTTTAAAGGATCTTGTTTGCATGCAATTATCTTTAGGGGCAAACCTAGTTTGGAGACTATTAATAAAACCCTCTAAATGGTGGTCTCAAGTTCTACAAAAAAAATATCTTCCTATCCTTCTGAGAGATCCTTCAACAATACATCAAGACCACAACATGACTTCCACAAGTGCTAAGATCCTCTTCACAAAGCCTTCCAACAAGATCACACATGCAAGGATAATCCTCTCACTATACCACAAAATAGATCAAATCTTGATCCAATATATATGCCACAAATCTCAGAGAAATATATCAGATCTCAAACCAATATATATGCCACAGATCTTAGAGAAATAGATCAGATCTCAAACCAATATATATGCCATAGATCTCAAATAAATAGATCAAATCTTGAACCAATACATATGCCACAGATCTAAGAGAAATAGATCAGATCTCGAACCAATATATATGCCACACATCTCATAGAAATAGATCAGATCTCGAACAAATATATATGCCACGGATCTCATACTTCAGATCATAAGTACTATGAGTAGATATCAAACCTATGACTTCATATCATTAGTATAATTAGCAGATATTATTGATTTTAGATCATAAATGTAATGAGCATATCTTACACATCTCAAACCACTTCACATAGAAGAGCAGATAAGTAATGTATGTGTGTTTAAATTGCATCACAAGGAGAGAAAATTAACCTCTCTATATAGCGTTTCAAAAGAGAGAGTTTCAAGGCAAGTTTTTACAAGAAATGAGGAAGAAAAATAGATGTTAAACAAGAAGCTAAAAAGGAAGCTAAAGTGGACGCTAAAAACAATGCCATAACAAGGAGAAAAATAGGATGTTAAACAAGAAGCTAAAAAGGAAGCTAAAGTGGATGCTAAAAACAATGCCATAACAAGGAGAAAATAGGATGTTAAACAAGAAGCTAAAAAGGAAGCTAAAGTGGATGCTAAAAACAATGCCATAACGAGGAGAAAAATAAGATGTTTCATAAAATTTTATACATGATACTAGATCAAGAGCTAAAGAAGATGTTAAAATGGGCGTTTACATTGGCACTAAAGTCGATGATATTTAGCATCGAATGGATGTGATAAGAAAATAAATCGCCAAAAATAGCGTCAGCCGGATAAATAGCGTCGATTTTTTCAAAAAGGTGGAGAAAAAAGGGAGCTAAATAGGAAGTTAATCGCAAGGATTTATTGTAGTCTTTCAACCTTTGGATTCTATCAATATTGTATCCATTGTTTGGTTTTCTTACCTTTGTTTGTGGTCTTAATCAATGGGTCTCCTTCATCCCCTTTCAACCCTCCTTGAGGCATTAGACATGAAGATCCTTTATCACCTTTCCTTTTCGTCATAATGGTTTAAAGCATAGTAAGAAGTTTATATCAACCAATTGTTAATGGCAGTATGAACAGCCTTTGCAACTTTACTTAGATGGATCTCCTATCTCGCCTAATATTTGTGGATAACACTTTCATATTGAGCTACCCCTCCTCCTCTAAATATTCCACCCTTAAGTCCATCCTCAATACCATTTTTTTCCTCTGTTACAATTATGAACCAAGGAAAATCATTCATATTTTTCCTTCAACACCCATTTGATTACTCAATGTAATATTGTAAGAATCTCGAGATTCCAAAAATTATCACTTCCTTTGAAGTAGCTAAGGGCTCTCATCATTATAAATGCTTCAAGAAACATTTTTTGGGAGGATATATTGCCCACAAACTCATAATTCCCATACCCTTACGGAATATGGTCTTATAGATATATTCTTCTTTGATGTGCACCTAATGATATCCTTATCTCAAGTCAATCTTTCAGAACATTATTGCTCCCTTCATATGATCAAACAAGTCATCAATCTGAGGCAATGGATACTTGTTCTTGATTATCACCTTGTTCAACTGCATGTAATTAATGCACAACCTGAGAGTACCATCCTTCTTCTTTATAAACAATGCTAGTGCACCCCAAGGCAATACACTTGGCCTTATGTATCCTTTATCAAGCATTTTTTTAAGTTGCAACTTCAATTCCACCAACTCTGAAGTGTTCATCCTGTAAGGTTCCTTCGATGTTGGTGTTGCTTCTAATACTAACTCAACAGAAAAATACGCTTCTCTATGAGGCAATAACTCTAAAATATCTGCTGGAAATACATCCTGAAACTGTTTCAAAACAGGATACTTATTCAAGACATCGTCATCCTCAATATCCTTTCGTTTGTCACTTGAAACATGCACTACAAACAATACACACCCTTTCCTGCAACTACGCTTAGCTTGCATATTTCCAACCATTCTCACTGATGTAGGATTCTTCTTTCCCTGTAATATTATCTTCTCTCCATCATTATCCAAGCACTCAATAGCCTTATCATAGTAGTATACTTTGGTCGTGTGAGTAAAAAACTAATCCATACCAAACAACATATTGTATGATCCTAATGGAAACACATTTAGATGTGTTTATGTAAGCATATTATTCAGCTAAAATGCATAAGCTCTCATCTAATGATGAACTCTTTTCTTGGTCCCTGTAGCCAACTGCACCAACCAAGAATCTACATGCACTTCTTTACTCAAGCCACACTTATCCACCAGGTCATGACTAACATAACTATAATTAGATCTCATATCAATCAAAATGGAAACAACTAGATCACAAAGCTTACCTTCCATCTCAATAATGGATGCTTGATGATCTGCCTGCATGTTATCAAGCGTTGCAAAAATTTGAAGAATGCTCTTACCAACATCCTCAACTTTTTACACCTCCTGAGCACTATAGATATGAGGCCTTGCACCCTGGTACAATGGAAAATCCTTCTTGCAATGATCTTTGCCATAAATCCAACACTACAATGGTCCTCTGCCACTACCTTTATTCGTCTGCTCTCCAGGCTAAGGCCCATGTCCCTTCTCGACTACCCTAAACTTCTTGTATGGGGCCACACTTTCTTTCTCACCTACAGATTGAGGTCTTCCCCGCTTCTGAGGCCATTTTCCTTTAGCCTTCCCATTCCCCTTTCCAATCCCGCTTAGGATCAAACTTACTCTTCGACTGCTAATAACAATGCTTCAATTTCCCAACAACTTCCTCTAATGACCAAGGCTCATCATACTCAATCTTATCCTTGAATGCTAATGGTATTCCACTGATGAAACTTTGGACCTTCGTCTTCTCATCCTTGAGATAAGGCACATACCTCAACATCTCTAGAAAAATAGTTGTGTACTCTTCATCTGTCATAGAACCCATCTTTAGCTCATGGAACTCCTTGGCCTTTCTATCATACAATCTCTCGAACAAGTACTTCTTTTATAAGAGTCTTTTAAACTCATGCCATGGAAGACCAAGAAAAAGTGCACTCCTTTCCTTGGAAACATCTAAGAATAGAAAAGACGAATAAAAAAAATACAACAACAACAACTAGGAAAGAAGGAAACATCTCAATGAATTTGCTTGATCTAATAAGGTATTTGATTTTTATGCAATGTCTTTTGTAATTACAAATTAAAATAAGGAGAATGTTTGCATTGTTTATAAAATGTTCATCTCACCCTCATAATAAGCATTGATATTGCTTCCAGAGTTGTTGTTTGATTCTCTTTTCTTGCATCTAGATTGTCATGGGGTTCTCTGAATTAGTCTTTCAGATCTCCAAGTAAATTAATTGGTATCAGAGCATAGGTTCTTGGAAGCCATCCACCTATTTAAAGAAAAAAAATTTAGGGTCATACATTTCAATCCATTCAATGGGTGAAAATCATGCATCCTCGTCAAGAGCCCTCAACTACTAACTCACTAATCCATGATTGAGCCATGGCTCTTAAAAGAGCTAATTACGTTGCAGCAAAAATGACACTCTCCAGGGAAAATGTAGCTCAATACATGCTTTCAGTTGCCCAAATTCTCAGGCCAAATGAATCATGAGGTTGTCGATTCTTGGCTCCGTAGTCTCTCCAATAATTTTAGAACATGTCCAACGATGGAAGAGGAAATGAAACTTCAAATCGCCAATCTACAATTCAAAGGCCTAGAAAAAACACGGTGGGATACTCATCTTGAGAATATCTCCTTGGTTTTCTAACTTGGAGAACCAACAGAGACCAGATCGACACGTATCACCTCTTGAGATAGCTTTT